>DWTO01005685.1:0-10554 GCA_018244755.1 Jemadia pseudognetus
CACACCAAACGTACGAACCATCACGCCTTTAATCCCCGAAGAAGTAGCCGAAGAGTAATGTACGTAGTACACTCCCACGATTAACCAGTTTACGTCCCACCAATTTTTCAATAGGTGGTCAGCCTATTGCCATGCATTAGGCACATTTCCGTACTCCGAGCGACTACTTGAAAATCTAAATTTAAAAAATCCAGGAGTGCCCGACCCGGGATTTGAATCCAGGACCTCCCGATCGACAGTCGCGGTTGCAAAACGATAAAACGAAAAGTTTAAATGTTCAAAAATGGACTTTAAAAGCTTTGGCCACTCTCCGGGTGCCTAAAATGTTCACAGATAACTGTGACCACGTAATACCAGTTGCTCGTCTCCATTTGTCAAGCTACATTTTGTATAAAACAGTTCAAACCCTACCCTGCTCATTAATACATACAGCAGGATTGCAATCCTACATCCAGCATAATTTCAAGACTCTTTAATGTTGATGTATGTGGTCCTACAAGACTTCTATCAAGATGATTTCTAGTTCATAAGGATGTCTGATGTACGAGTATACTACTCGTATTTTTGTTACACAAACGCAATCGGCACACACATATGAGCTGGGTTTTCCGCAAGATAAGCTCGTACGCGCCGTGACACTGCTTCCGGAGTAGCTACCAAAGCTACGACTGTTGCGCTATAATAAATCCGCAATAAAGTTCGAATGTGGTAATATCAATATAACATAAACACAAGTGTACGTTTTTCATTACGTTACAATTATACAGTAGGATGAGTTAAAACAGGTGACGGGCGGGATTGTTAATGTATCGCCATGTGTTCAATTTCGCACATTAATGCAGTTGTAACGTGGTAACGTTTACGGTAATCACTTCGCGGTATTTATCACCTAATGCGGTGTTCGTACTTTCGTAGTTCGTACGTACGTAGGTATAATTAACTGCTTTGTTGATCAAGTGGCTGCAAGCGTTAGTGCTGGTCCTGGGTTCGATTTCCGGGTCGGGTACTATCGGACTTTACAACTTAGAATTTGTAGCACTAACTAAGTTTGTGCCCAGTATAGGCTCACCTCCCATTCTGGAACGTAGAATTTAACAGTATATACCAAAGATACTTAAAATGCATTAATAAAATAAAAAAGAAAATGTTCGAGATGAAATTAATTCGCCTCAGATATAATTATAACTTACATTTCTTTAGATGTCGTAAGAATATAAGAGCAGAATGAGCGTAATTTGTCAGATTGTCGAAACGATTAGCGGTGTGAGGGGTGACAAACAGCTTTCGTTATAAGAGCGGTCGGGGCGCTGGATTTGGAATGAGACGAACGTGTCCTCAGCGTCCTGGTTGAAAATATCGCGGCTACATTAATAGTGTAATTTATTTAATATGTTATGTAACTATTGCCATCATAGTTTTTGCTATCATTACGACACCTAGTTTGCTATCATTACGACATCTAGTATATCATCATCAGCCTAATATTGTCCACTGCTGGACAGAAGCCTCATCTAAGGGGTTATGCCCATAATCCCCACGCTGGGCTTGCGGGTTGGGGATAAGTGTATATTTAGCTATAAATCGTTTCATGGCTATCTATATACATATGTATATATAGGAGTACAGGCACATTTATTTCCCATAGTGGAAAGCGGAGACTAAGGATTTTCGTGAATTATATTCTGCTTAACTTATGTAGGATTTTCGAAATAGTTGCAATAGTTCGGGACCTATCCGAAGTTCTTCTTCATGAGCTGAGCCAATAGCGGCTATGTCGCGGCTTAAACTTTAGAATCGTTACACTATATAGACTAGTATCCAAAACCACTCGGTTTATACCGAAAACCCCGACGTGAATCTCACATAATTTAATTTAGTGTTGGCGTATATTTGAAACGTAATAATTATTTCTATTAATCACTTAAAACTTTAAACGAAAAAGGCAATGGTAAATCCACGCCAACATCTGTCGATTAATCAACGAATGACTCATTGACTGTCAGTTGAGTCGTAAATAATAAATTGTGTATGTTATGTCGTGTGGATTAAAAAAGTATCTACGCAACATTTATTGGTTGGAACGACGGTTGGAAGTTTTTGCCGAATCTCCATACATATAGTTGTTTGAGTGAATACCGACCAATATAAGCCCTTTCCGCTCAACTTTCAAGGTTTCCGCCCGTTCTCTGAGGGCCTTTTTATTGCTATTGAATTATTTCGTGTGATAGCAGCAAGATTTCGAAATGTTTTTGTGCTTTCGAGTACGGGAACGTTAGTATCGAACAAAGAACTGTTTCAATGTGTACTCGTATAAAGTAGGACATAAAGAGCATACACTTGGGAGATCTCCACACACTGTTATATGTCTACTGAACTATGAGTATGCATATATTTTAGTATATACTGATACATTTATATAGATATCTTCATGCCAGGCATCTCACGGGGTAGGTAGAGAGCACCGAGTGCCAAATATCTCTATCCCTATAGACCTGTCATGCTTTTTCTACATTAATCACCCTCTTCATTGTCTGACATATTTTAAAATGTGTTTACGTATCGATCACATTATACGTAACATCACGCCTGTAACCCTGAAGAGGTTGGCAGAGGAGTGTTGTACACTCCCGGGTTCCGTCAGGTACGTCAACGTCCCACCCTGTGGACAACGGTGGTGAGCCTATTGTCATACACTGGTATGTCCAGACTTCAAGCCAATATATAATACATACTATAAAAATCTAAACTAGAAAATTCGAGTAGTTCCCGACCCGTGATTGAACGTAGGACCTCTCGTTTGGCAGTCGCGGTTGCAACCAACAAGACCGCGAGGCAGTCAAGCCATCACACGTTATAATTCGAAACAGTAAAAATATACTAGAGTACGCTACAATTTGCTATAGTTAAGCCTACTGCTGCAGTGTTTCGATTGGAGGCACGTAAGAGCAGAGCAATTATTGGTACAAGCTTCGCTGCACACAGCCTCCTTCATATTGAGCAGTAGTGGTGCAGTAGTGATATAAAGACGAAATATGTGATGATATAAAAAATATATTTCATGCTTGTAATCCCCGAGGAGGTAGGCAAAGGCGTAGGTATATCAAAGTCCCACGTTTAGGAAAAAACATCAAATAACTTTATTTGTAAATAGATCAGTACGATTGACGTAGACAACTTAGTGATAATTTACAATTTTTGTCAGTCAACCCAGGTGATGATGAAAACTTGGAGTAGGCACTTAATTCATTTAAAGAATGGGCACACATAATCAATAACCGTACGGAATATAGTTAAGTTCCTAATGAATGTATCATTAGGAACACTATTCGACAAGAAAGAGATAAATATTTTTCTTTTTTGTTTCACTGTCGGACACGGGTCTCTTTTCAAAATGAAAGGGTTAAGGCCGTATTCTGCCATGCTGGGCAAGTACTTATTCACACGCCTTAGAGATCATTATTTTTTGAGGAACTCTAAGGTACAAATTTCTTCACAATGCTTTCCTTTAACAAGTGATACCTAATTTGAGAACGTTTGTGTTTTGTATAGACTAGCGTCCCAGAATTTAAACCCAGGGCTTCGGAGTGAGAGGTTATATTTGAAATCACTAAGTCATTACGTACCGTAATGTGGCAAGCAGTTGTAGCTGGTGGAGAGCGGTCGGCAGCGGCAGCGCGGCGGGGCGCGGGGCGGCGGCGGCGGCGACGCGGACGGCGACGGCGACCACCAGCCCGCGTCCATCAGCCGGGCATGGCTGCAGCCGCACCCGCACCCGCGCCCGCGCTACCTGACCACAGCCATACAACAGTAGGACAAGTCACAGATAATAGGTAAAAAGGCTTTGAAATTAAACCAAAAGGAGATAAACCCGTGCTATAGCTATTAACAAAATAACAATATTCAAGTGTCATAAAAAAGTAATTATACACTTCTATCTTTGAATGATCCTTAATTATTATTAGAAAAAACTACAAGATACTTCTATTTGGCTTTGCTTAATTGACTACTTTATGTTATACTTCACTTAAATTGCTAATAAGTGTTAAAATATCTTATCATGCCGTTTATTGGAGAAAAAAAATTAAATAAAGATTAAATATGAAAATAAAACATTTGAAAACGCTTCTAATCCGTAACGAGATGAGGTACTTATCGTTCATTTTGAATACATAATTAAGAGAGGGCTACTTATATCATCACTACTATATTTTCTTTGCTTGGAGCTCACACTTTATTAAAGGATTAAATCAAAACATTACATATTTTGATAACCCGTTTCACATCCGGTGGAATCATAGAGGTATTATATACGTAGAGTAGGTGTAAGAGTAAGGTAAAGAGTAAGTGAATGAATTTGGAATAGAATGGAATGAAAACAAATATGTTTCTCCCTTCAAAGACGCTTGTGAAGCAGCGAGACAGCAGCAACTTTACGCTTCGAATACTGAAGAAGCCAATTAGATATAATTATACATATAATGTACAGCCGTTATTAAAAAGGGATACGGATACAAATTCTTTATTTCTTTCTCTTTCTATCAACGTGACATTTTCATTTACATATGCTCTTAGGGCTTGCCAATTCTACGAGTATCTATAATAGCTCTGTAGGTGCAACAACGACGAAATGTCACGAGCTGTTAGCGACATTCGATGTCAATACGTTCCCGCGCTTTTCGTTCACAATGATTTTTAAAATGGAGGATTGGAATAACAGTAAAAGATAATTAAAAACTCAGTCGTCGTAATATCTAGTTGTAGCTAATAATATATATTTACACGGGAACTATAAATTGTATGTAGTGAGACACGGGAATAAAAGATACAAGTCTTGTAATCAAGGTATTGTTGTTTAGTAAAATAATGTTGTAATGTTGGGTACAACAAAACAACGTTAATATTTAAAATACATTCTAAACAAAATATTTCTGTACAGTTAAGAAGATTAGGTTTATTCTTATTCTAAAGAAAATCCTTTTAAGGCAGCTCGGGTAGTTTAGTGCAAATATCGGATTAAGTTGAGTTTTTATCCATTTAAACCTTCTCGGCGACCACTCAGGACATTAAAATGGCTTCCGAATGTCAAAACGAACAATTGCCGTCATTGCTCTATATTAAAGCCTTCTTTGCTGACTAGGCTTTTATTCTCATGACAATCTATTGCCGCTTTTGTAATTGTGTCATTAGTTATATAATGCGAATCATAATTCAGTTTTTTTACCAAATTAATTTTTTTATTGGTTTTTTCCATTTTGTAATAATTTATTTTTGTTCATTCCTATTATTTAATTCTGTTACTTTCAAACTTATTTCTACTGTGAACTGATCTGTTGTTCTTCGAGGAAGATGTTATATACCAAACCAGTAAAAAAAACATGCAGCGTTGTACTGGCAACTTTACTCAGAATTAAAATCTCAACTTAAATAAATTTCGATGATAATTTCTTTAAAATATTTCATAATGTTTATATGTATTACCGCTATTTTTAGGATGTAACATAAATATTTTCTTATGAAGTGATACGTTTGTACAAATCGTAAAAGTTAAAAGGCCAAGCGGAGTGAGAATCGGGCATGTTGAATATCGAATCGTGGGTAAGCACTCAATTAAAACTTAATCCTCGCTGAATTTAATCATTTGTACACGGAACACGAACTCAGAGGAACTTGTTGTTCCCAAGTTACTTTTATAGCGAGATAAATTAGTTGAGTTTAAGACGCTTCAAATCAAATATTTGCTTCAATTTAAGTTTTGTTACGGTTATTCCACTTTTATCTATAATCGCCTTCCTTAAGGTATTATCGACAGAGACATTCGCTGTTGCTGTATAAGAGCGATTAACTGACAAGCTAATTAATATTAAAGGTTGTTCATTAGCTTGTTGGCTTACAGTCCATGCTTTCCTGTAGAGCCGATCTATTTCATTTATGGGTCACAAAATCCTTTTTCGGTATACATAAAGTTTTGACTAAACTACAATTAATCATTTTGTGAGTTCATGATATACAAAATTACATTATATGCTGGTTTAACTGACGAATACTTTTCCAGGGACTTACGACTAGTATCGGACTCAATCAAGGTTCTTCTTAATGAGCTCCTGCCGGCGGCAGTCAAGTCGTGTCCGAGACAGTTTCATAATTGGATCATGTATACCTACGCACAAAACGGTTAATAGTAAAATAACAATTTGATAAGTAATTTTAGGCAAATGTTAATAGATACAAGTATTGAAGGAGACCAGGAACTGTTTTGAGCTAATAGACCAAATTCTGACTGAAGGATTACGAGTCTTCGAAAACCGCTTACGTATATGAAGAAATTGATTAATACAAGAGAATCTCGTCAGGTCTGTAGGGATAGAGATATTTGACACTCGGTGCTCTATGCTTACCCTGTAAGAGACCTGGCGTAATGATATAAAAAATAAATAAAAAAATACAATGGAAATAAAATTTACCTATCCAGTACTTCATTTCATTGAAGGCTTTAATAAATAATGAGCACCGCACCCCACATTCCGATGCCTGCGTGAGCGATGCAATTAACTAGTGCATATGGGACAAAGACTTTGAAAGTTAACGCCATTTACTGTTTGCAATCACATATTGGTTAATTCCAACGCCATTTCTCACCAGACTTCAGTAAATAGTCAATTACTTAAATAGAGCTTTTCATTTGGTCACAGTCGCCTGCGGGCCTTGTAGAACATTGAAACCTACGAGTATTGTAGATTGTCTCGTCGATAAGTCCTGTGTTCGATATACATTCCTCTATATTCCATGGAATGTACGACGTAACTGGTGTCAAGAGGGAACACTATTCCTCTCTACCTACCCTTTTAGGGAAATACAAGCGTGATGTCGTGTAAAGAACATGACACGGTATCCGTTAAGGGAAAATAAAGTGATATTTTGTTCATGTTGTACATCCCGCGGCGAATGTGTCCTCGTAATAGCTGTACGTACACGATATTCGTGTTTATAATATTTCGAAGATTTGTATTGATCCAACATACATACATATATGCGTACATACATACATATATGTATGGTGTCAGTGTAGGCGGTCAACACGGGCGTGTGTGTGAATGTGGTGTTAATATCCAATATTAACACCACATTCGTATTGCTGCAAAAAATATTGTAACTTAATGCGTCAACTCGATTAACGATACAAGTTCAAATCAAGTGTTAGGTTAAGTTTTGAGAACATTAAATAAATAATTTAAAGATTTCTGAGTTATCATTAATCTGTAATGTAATTTCCATAGCCTGTATGTTTATCAGCCTGGTTACGACTCTAGAACTCTCTAGTTGGGGGTCAAGTGGCTCTGAGCGGAGATGAACCAAGGTATGTGTAGTTATGCTAATTGGGGCTTGTGATCGCAGAGAACTGTCAAAGGTCATAGTCATAGCCTATCGAAATGAAATCCTATGGTTTATGTACTATTTGACCGACACAAATGTAAAATGTAATTAAATTAATTGTTAATTAATAATTAAATGCACGCAATATTTGTTATTTTCATACCCGTTGCCATGTTGGGTATCAATATTTGTCTATCAGTCCGCGTACTTCCAACTTCGCTTAATTATGCGGAGACAGGCGCAGCACGTACTGAATCACAGTCGTTACGATCACACAGCTCGGCGAGAACACTGCTATAGGACTAATTAGTATTGCTTACGACCTATGCCGCTTGACATTATAATCAGTTTATATTTACTACGTATTTTGTAATCATCCCTCAGTACTGATGTTGTGAATTAAGTATTCGGGTCTGTACGAATAGAAACGCATGCAACTCGGTGCGCGCTGCCTACCCTGTAAGGAACCTGGCGTAACGATATAATAACACTTCCATTATTTTCATTTCGGTTATTGTTTTAATTTGACTAAGACTTCGATTCCCACCCAGGACAAATATTTGAAATACACATTTAAAAAATATTATTTGTGTTGTGTTAAAATTAGTAAAGCATAGTTATTTATGTTTTAAATAATATATGTATATCTATATGATCTTTTCCTGCCCCGTAAGGAATCTGGTGTGACAATATAAATAAGATAATTCATAATTATATACATATGTACTGGCTATGAAGAACATCGGCAGCCTGAAACTAGTCCCGGACTAGTCGAACATCCCTAAAAACCAAACGTAATTTAAGCCATTATTCATATTAGATTATATAGATACACGCGAAACGTTTAAAAGTAAAATTAAAATGGAATCGAATACTTGAAATAATCTCCTATAACTTAAATAACTTGTCCTTCCAAACTCATGATCTATTGTCACTCACAAAGTATCATTTTAAATATCTTTCGGAAGTCGTAATGACGTTGTGTTCATACATAAATATCGAATGTTAATGGCTGTTCGATTCCCAGACTCTTATCGTTATGTATTTGAACATAGATCGCCACAGTGTGATGGTATAGACAATTTATTTTATCTTAACTTTATTGGCTATGGCATAATTTTACAAGTTAACATTATATTATTTACTTACGAACAAAATAATCATTAACATTGCCAAACCTTGATGGGCTCAAATATTTTAACTTAATTGATTATAATACCAATTAATACCTCTCAGGGTTTCAAATATGGACCTTATCCCTAATATATTACTATTTCCTATCTTATACTAAACGTACTTGGATCTTGTATAAAGTAATGTAGGTAATACTGGAGGAAAATATAGTAAGGAAACCTTATGAGTGTAATCTACCGACCTTCATGTGGTCAATGTGGTCCCTATTATTTTAATTGACCCTTCTTATTCTACGACGAAACCGGTTTGATGATAATGAGAAAGGGTTAAAAGTAAATGTTAATTGCGTATCAAAATGATGTGACGTATTTCGGGTACTAGTCGTGTCTAAACAAGCTTTGAAATTAGGTTTGTGTATGTTAATATTATTTATTACATGGCTATGCTACCGCAGTCGTTGAACACAAGCGTACAATTTGTTGTCCAATTCGATAGTGCAATACGCAGAAGTTAACTTGGCACTTGTGAGGCATGCGCTCCTCTCCCGCCGCCCCAATCGGCTTATCAGTGCTTACCGCTCTTGTCTTCGAAGCGTTAGTACGGACGGCAACTTAGCTGTTGTTATATAGGCGTGTTAGATGCTTTCATTTTAAAATAACATAAATTATAACATAGCAGAAAGCAGTAATAAAGCGAAGATAAATACAAGGAAATTTATATTACGTACTCATTACCTCGCTATTACGTCATCATAGCGGGGTGCTTGGTTAACTTCTGCGAGTTGTACAGGACGTTTATAAATGCTCAATGGGAATAATTACGTAGCTCAATCGGACTGCTTAATTAGGCTAATGTTCCTTGTTGTGATCAAAGCGACGTGATCAAAAACGAATGAATTATTTGATAAATATACTTTTAATCAACGCGCTTTAATATGCTTAAACCCTAATTAAATCTATTCAACTTATTTCTAAGAAGTATTCAAAATCTGAGTAATTTATTCTCAAATTTATAATTTTGCCATATTCTTTACAAGCATCGACAAATACCGTGGTGTTGTTTGTTTAATTCTTTCATCTAGTTTTACGGAACTAAATAACATTGCAATGAATGTAAATGCATATATTAGAGTAAGTAAAGTGTATTACAATTATGTATTGCTTTTACATTAGCAATACATTTGATACGAAACCTACGGATATACTTTGTGAATGTATATGAGAGGAAATGAGCAAATGTGACGATTCCCAATGAGAGTTACTTCATATAATTTTTTGTTATCTGTGTAGTTTCAAATGTCTGAACCGGGTACTGGTTGTAGCAAAGATTACTTATTATTACCACCACGACCTCGAACACCACCACCACCACCACCATCAATACCTTTTATTGTCCTACTCTTGGGTACGGGTGTCAGAATGAGAGGGCTCAAGGTCATATTCTGCCACGCTGACAACGTGCGGATTTGTAAACTCCGCAAGGATTATAATGAAATTAAATATTGCCTTAAATAACTTTAACGTACTGAATATTTAATTAAAGCCCAACATAAAGTGTGAACCTCCAATCTATTCCGTTTTGTGCGAATTAATTGATATAATAATTTTGAACACGAACGAGATAATTAAAGCCATAAATGGCTAAAGGTGCTATTAAGATTTCATATAAACGTTACAGGGCAATTAAGTTTCGGCTTATAGACAATAAATTTATCTATTATGATATTTATTGTGTTAATAATGAGGTGGCTTAACAATAAAGTCTTTATTATTAGTTATTATTGTTGGAATATCACGCCAGTTAGCGTACGGGGTACACAGGGGCGGCAAGTGGCAAATATATCTATTATTGAATGAATTACTCGTATATATCTTCGATGTTCTTGTAATAAGGATCGGATGAAAGGAGTCTCCCTGAGCAGCGACACATTCATTCATATCCAGAAATCTCTGGAGCCATTTGTCCAGACATATGGATAAACAGTCTGGCTGACAACACGCAGCCCTGTCTGACACCAATACTGACATCAAACCAGGGCGACATGCTGCC
>DWTO01005686.1:0-10554 GCA_018244755.1 Jemadia pseudognetus
TCGCGCCCCACTATCTGCTGCATGACAGGTTAATGGATCAATATTGCATTTGGCATGTAGAGTTATTAGAACATCTGTGACTGCATAATTGTGATACGATCGAATGTTTTACTTATACCTACATATATATGTGGTATAAGCTGAACATTAAAGCCACTAAAGAATTTAATTTTTGTAACTAATGTAATGAACAAAAAATATATTTAAAATCCCACTAGTGTTTTTTTCTCATTATTTAAACGTTTCATTACTATTTACAGCAGGCGGGAATCTGATACCTCTCTGCCATCATCAGCTGCTGAGAGCAAGGACAGTCTCGGCTCGTTCGACTCGAACTCAACCCTGACCGGCCGAGAACTAGATGACTCGATTATCCTCTCACGAATACGAAAGAGCCTCGAGCAAAAGGAGGCCTTCCTCCGAAGGCCAAGTCAACCCACCGGGTGGGTCACGCCGGAAGCGCCACCGCCTATCAAGCAGAAGGAGTTTTATGCGAGACCACAGAAGTTACAAAAACCGGCATGGCCACCACCACCCTCGTCCCCACCCTTAGCCGCATCCCCACCGCCGTCTCTCCTCCATCCGCAAATACAGGAGCTAAAGAAAGAAGACTGTTCCGCAAGCGTGGACAGCGGCACTTACAGCGGCTACGGTGAAGTGAACGGAACACACAGTGATAAGAATAGGTTAAAACAGGACAAGAGCCAGTTCGTGGCGACGCTGTCCAAGATACAGGAGACGGCGCCGAGCATCCAGAGCACGAACAACGGTACCGTCACCAACGGCTCCGCGGCCGAGCTGAAAGATGAGGCTCCTGGCAATCATGATAACAGGTCAGGGTTAGGAAATTATATTATATCTTAATTTCATATCTATGTTGTCGGTTTGAAAGAAAACAATCGAGCATTCATTCGAAGTGTCTCCTTCTGTTTCACTTCATCGTCGGAAATGGGTATTAAAATATTTCATGGTCATCGACAATAAACGGTCACCGTATTTCATTAACGGTAAATGAACGAACGCATCACCAGAACCGAGTAGGTTCGACGCTCGACGTATACATTCGTGAGACAGTGATGCGACATTAGGATTACAAGATAATACAAAGTGCGGGCGGCGGCAGGTATCCGGCGGCCGAGCTGCAGCTGGTGACGGCGCGCACGCGGCAGCTGGAGGAGGCGCGCGGCGGCGCGCGACGCACGGAGGCGGCGCGCGGCGAGCTGGCGCGGCTGTCGGCGGCGCGCCTCGAGCCCAGCGTGGCGCTTCGCCGCAAGGAGTTCGAGGCGCGCGCGGCGCGGCGCGAGGCGCGCTCGCTCGACGTGCAGCCCGGCCACGGTGCGGCCCGCACCGGGAATCTTCGTGACTAATTATACGAAATGCAAATAAAAATTGACCGCCTCGTTGGTCGAGCGGTAGCGACCGCGACTGCCGATCGAGAGGTCCTGGGTTCGATTCCCGAGTCGTCCGGTACTATTGCAATTTATAAGTTAGAATGTCTAGTTGAAATTCTTAGTAGTAACTCGTAAGTCCGAGTGGGCCGAGATGGTAATAGGCTCACCGCCTATTCCATGGTAGGACGTAAACTGTTGAAACGAGGAAGTGTAATACACCCCTCTGTCTTCCTCTTCGAGAATTACACATCCAACTTTTACACAGAACACCTTTACCTTACCATATCTTTAACTCACCCTTATCTTACCTTACTCTTTCCTTACCATATCCTTATCTTATCCTTCCCGTACCCTTTCCTGGCCCTTATTTTAATCTGTCCCTTGCCCTTAACCTACGCTACGCTTACCTACCCGTATCTTATTATTATCTGAGCGGCCCGTCGTGTGCGACGTTTACCTTAGTGTGATGAGATATTCCCCGCGCCAGAGCTGGCCCCGGAGCCGGCGGCGCCGCTGGGCGGCAGCCTGTCCGGCAACCAGTTGGTGATCACCGGCAGCAAACACTTGCATTGCCCGCCTCCAGAAGGATATGTGCCCGGTTCGTTATACGCTCACATTACTATTCCGTGTTTATGATGTAATCCGATAAATCATAGTCATCTAACGACATACGAAGATGAATCTTAAAATACTGATGAAATCTTATTAAGTAACACGAGTAGCTTCACAAGTCTATAATTTGTTTACGTTTGATTCTTAAATACTCTCAATCGAAAAAACGAGGTTCAATGATGTTACCTTCATTTTTGTTTGTTTACGTTCTAAAAGGAGAGTATTTTCGGTCTTCAAAGAGAACAGTGGCGCTGACTGAAATAACTATTGATTATATTGTTCGTTCCCAGAAACAGAAACGGTTCAAATGCGAACGAGGTCAAATAGTACCGGCAGTGAAGGATTACCTATTAGAAGACATCATGCCACAGGTGTGTATTTGTTTTTTTGAACACCATCTTTTGATTTTTTCACACCATGCAATTTCACCTGGTTGCCACGTAATCGAAACACACCGCTAAACAAATGATCCACTCAAAAGATTAAAAAGCTTACATTTACACAAATTTTGGTGAGTACAAAAATATTACGATGCCCATTAGATATTCACGCTTGGTTGCGTTATAAAACACGATACTATAGTTATTGCGAGGTTTTTATATGTATTATATTTATGAAAGTGTATTTCGAAATGCACCATAAATTCGTGAAGGTAAAGAATAATTAAGTTGTATTCTCGGATAGATGGCGCTGAATAATTATTTTTGTTTTATGTAAGAAAATATTTTATAGGATTATTGTTTATATATTAAAATTTATTAACATTATTGGGAATATTGTTATTGATTTGTTTAACTTTTCCGGTTTTTTGATATATTAATTATTTATAAGTTTCATCAATTAAATAAATTGTAGCGCCATCTATCGGCAACTGCACTGCTACATCGCACACGATGCTTGCCCAGCCCGTTGCGGAAGGCATTCGATCCATCTTATACGAGTGCACCGGTGCACTTTCATTTTCTTACAATACATTATACAAAAATTAATCATATCTACTAGCATTTTAAGGGTGTGAGAGCTAGTTTTAGCATCCACGTACACAATTCATTATATAACAACATTCGAAACGTACATACCGATCTATTGATACAAAACGCACGTGTCCACGCGTCGCTTGTCGCCACGTCTAACGGCCGATTACCGCTCCAAGATGGCAGTCACGCGAAGCGACGTATGGGGCTGAACAGGGAGCAAATGGAGGCTATGAACCGCGTGTCGCTGCCGGGCGCAGGGCCGGGGCCGGGGCCGGGGCCAGGGCCAGGGCCGGGCGCGGGGCCGGGGCCGGGCGCGCGGCCCACGCAGCTGAGCCTGGCGCCCGCGTCGGCGTCGGCCAGCACGTCGGCCGCCACGTCGCCCTCGCCCACGCCCTCCACGCCCGCCGACTCAGGTCCCGCGCTGCCGCCAGCCTCTCCGCCGCGCCCCCGGGGCTCCCTCCCTTCGCCTTAACTAACGCACATTGTGTGGTCGGCGTGCATATCGAGTATTACCCTTTAAGGCGGTGTTTCGGTATATTTTCTTTTAATCATATAGCAGATAACTCGATGTAACGGCCTAACAGCCCTTCTAACATTAATGTTTAAATATCTTTAAAGATAGTATTTATCTGGACTTTTGTTATTGTTTATTCGCGTATACCTACTGTACTAAATGCTATACACAATAAATTTCTATTCAATAAGAATTGAAGCCTCTGTTGTATAAATAACTCTAATGAAAAAACGCATGTTACACTAAAAATAATATTTACTAAATATATTTGTTATTTTAATTAGACTAATGCAAGGGTAGTGGTCGATGACATAGTGCTGGATGAGGTGGATGAGATTGTATATCTTGTATGTAATTTTAGAAGAGATGGCAGGAACACCGATGAAACAGACAGAATATTGAGTGCAGGAAATAGTGAGAATGAAGCTTTGGGCAAGTCAGTTGCCAACTTTGGAGCCAGCGAGCTTGATTGGCAATACACAACTCCGTGCTTAGTACTACAAACTACTGTACGCAGCGATAGTTGGGCATGTAAGAAAGGGATGAAAGTATATGTACAATAAACACGGTCGAGATTAGGTAATTCTGACGTAAGGAAGATACTTTGTATGAAAGAGAGTATTGGTGTAAAAATGAGACAGGGTATGCTTCACATGTTGAGAGAATGGTTGATGAAAGAAACGATGCGACAATGGGAATGTTGATGGACGCAAGTGCCGAGGGAGGCCAAGACTCTTCTATCTTCATCAAATAGGCCAGATACTGGCAGATGGGGAGTCAGAAGTGTCTAAAACCGACGTATGTATAAGAAGCACGACTCGCCTATATAGACATATCTGGCACTCGATGCTCCTCTGTACCCCGTAAGCAACCTAATATGGACATATGTATATATGTAATTAGGCTAATAAAGAATAACAGTCCTTATAGTTCGTAATTCAAAGTTGGGTTCATTTCTTAATCAAGATGCGATTCTATGTTCTCGACGAGACTCGACCCTAACTGTGTACTCGATATGCCGCCGCACTTTGAAATAGCGACTGCAATGGTCAGTCGGAGCAGGCAGGGAGCCGCTCGGGACTAACTTCCTCTCGCTGCCCGCGCCATTAACTCGGAATGCGTTGAATGTGCTTCTAGGTGTGCCACTAATGCCCACTAACCGTATGATCTGTCGTCCGATGTAGGGTAACCCCGCCGCTGTCATGACTCACGCTGATTGTTCGTCGACAGGTTTCGCTGACGATCTGGTCACTCGGCGACAGAAGAAGGACGCCCAGTTGGGTGGTACGTAATATTTTATCAAGTTACATTTTGTATAGGACAGAACAAATATCACTATTGTCTTCCCTTGTCATTGTGAAAAGATACTCCCGTCCAAAAGTGGAATAATGTTAATACGTAACAAAATGTTTCTTCGTAAGGGATGTGGCGTGATTGTATATTGATAATATATTTTTGTTTGATCATGCAGAAGAAGAACGTGCGATGCGCAGGGTGTCGTACCTGAAGGCCACGTGGGGCGACCGCCTGCACATGGACAGCGACGTGGAGGAGGTGGACCACCACGCGCTCAGGAGGTCGGTCTCTCGCGGTCCCGCTTTCATATTTGTCTCTTGGGAAAAAGACATGTGGTTTTATAAGTGCCGCTTTTTGGATTTTGCATTTCGATATTTTTTATTTACAAATGAAAAACTGTCTCACTCTGAAATGAAGAAATCAGTTTTATATGATAATTTTGTTTTTTATGATAAATTAATGCTATGTGATCCAGTGCTCCATTATTGTTCAGTTGCAAGACATGTTTTGTGCCTGTAATGAACTACATATTTGAGATAATGGTTAAGGTGTTAAGTATTCATATAGAAAAACATTTGCTACTCTGAACAATTGAACGCTATCAAATAGAGCGGTATTTTTAAAAGCGGCAGCTATAAACGACGACATGTTACATACACCTATCGTAGAGTCGTACTCAGTAGAGTAGCTAGACCCTCCGTAGTTAACATATAGAGTAGTACTGTTACTACTTCATGTTATCTATCTATCTTTGTGTATGTAGATAAAACGACAAATCCGAGTGACTATCTAACGACCTGCGAACATTTTTCGAATATCCCCCCTCCCCCCGCAGTCATATTTCACGACACGACACGCAGGCGACAGTAGGTGCGAGCTCGTCCCGGGACGCAGCGCGCCCTCTACGTAGCGAACAAAACTGTGTGGTTTCCATGTGCGGTGTAGCGCACACCGCAAGTGGCGGCCGCCGCGCTTCCCCGAGGACATTACGCCGCTGGTGCGCATGTTCGAGCCGCGGCCGCGCGCGCGGTACGTGCGGCCCGCGCGACCCACGCGGCCCACGCGGCCCGGCAAGCGCGCGGGCGCATCCCATATGTGCATAATGACGAGTTCGTGTGCCCACACCGATCACTAAAATTGTATTGAATTACGCGCTTCATCTAATTGGTCGCAGTTTTAAAAAACCGCCGTGTGCAATATACATATAATACGATGCGATTGAGCTCGTTCGCATCCAGCGGTTGAACCGCAACGATTGAAACGCATCCGTTCACCACTCACACCGTCATAGATAAAAAATATGGTGTCCGTTGTTATTTTCATTTAAAGAACGGTCGCCCGCCCTGTCACTCACGCCCCTTAACACAAGGAGCGGGCGGCGCCCTCGCCGCGCACAACCCCTAACAGGTCCGCTAGGCTTGCACGGATATTTGTCTAGTTGCATGTCATGTTTTATTGTAATTTTCTATTAAAATAGAATAATATGATATTTCCGTTGTTGTGTTGCATGTTTGTCAAATGTTATACCTACATTTGTATAATATACTGAATTATATGTATAACCTTGCAAGTAATAATGTAACTGTTTTCCTTTCTCCCGTGGCAGGGGAACGTTGTTAGTTGTTACATTTATTATCTTAACTTGAATTTAATTATCCGAAATGTTTAGTAAGTATATTATGATATAATTATTTTGCATATATCTAAATTTATTAATCACATTAGTGGTGCGAACAAAATCCTATGAATATCGTATTTAAAATTCACTTTAACTACGGTCTTAATATCTTAAGGGTCGGGTAAAACAACAGTACATACATACTTATTTTTATTTCCCTACTTCTATTTCCAAGTTAAATCAATGGTTATCTAGTAACCCATCGTGCAATACAATCTTTGTATACTTCCTTGTGCCAAATTATATTAATAACAAATCTGGAAACGGGAATATCATGATTTAAATGTGATCTAATGCTATCTTTGTATGTCATTTATATAGCGTGGAAAAGAAAGGCGAAGACACATCGGAGAGTGCGGTGGAGCCCTCCGAGGGCGACGTGCAGGGCAACGTGCAGGTCAAAATGGTGGTCAGTAATGGAAAGGTACGTTCGGTACACCGCTCGTCCAAAATTGATCATCCACGAAGAAAATCATTTCATGAGACAGTTTTATATAACGAACTCTCCGTTCTGGAAAATTCGTTTTTTAAATTAAGGAACATTCTATTCTCGAATGTCTGTCCAAATTAGATTCTAAAAGTCCGAACTTAAATTACTTCACTGGTAGTCTGATTAATATTGTCACTTTAATGTGAATTTATTAAACTGAATATTTGTTATAATGATTGGACGTGGTCCGTGCAGCGCGCCAGCGACAGATCCTGGAAGCAGGTGTGGGCGGCGCTGCACGGGCCCAAGCTGTACCTGTACCGACACCACCCCACTCAGGTGAGGCTACTTTATTTTGAATATTTTTAAACATAATGGATTTAGAGACAGGTTTTTGTAATTGTCAAACAATTGTATTATATTTTATTTTATTTTTTATTTACCTGTTATACACATTTCCAAAATTTAAAGAAGTACTTATGCATACACTTTTTATGTATGTATGTGTTTATAAATTTAAGTGTCTTTGACATTCTTTTTAGCACTATTACACGAAATTTCAACCAATAATTTAAAAATCTTACTACGTCAATACGAATACATCTGTCCGAAACTCTCTGGCACGGTACGCGATTCGAGCAACTAGACAGCGTAAGGTTTACTTACTCAATATCTAATATTCGTGATCTATGAACTAACGTATGTACACACATATTATAATATGTCGTGTAGTACCTAATGTCCATAGTACCCCGCCCCCCCCCCCTTGTGTTTCCCGCAAAACAATAAAGTTACTAGACGTTTTCGAAACTTTTATGTATGTATGTATCGCCGCTGCTCGAATCTATTTGCACTTCCAGTACGCAAATATTTTGCGCGCCCGCTCCTAATGGTGCATTGTATTCGTGGAACCATTCCATTTTTGTTCTATGTACATATGTGTGTATATGGAGGTATGTGTTTCTTGTTTTCTCGTTCAACCAAGTGTTGCTCCACTCGTGTATGAGAGTCTAGTGATCGATCAAACGGTGCCGATTGTTGACTCTGTGCAAATACGTTTTTAAAAGAACGTACATACATACATGTTTGAATATAATAACGTTAAGTATGTTTGCTGACAATGTGTTAATTTTATGATTTATTTCAATATATTTAGTGTCGTAGCTAAAAACGTGAAAAGAAAACATAAGAAAACATATTTATGCATAATATCTTCATTTTTTCATTTTAATTTCTTCATTTCATTTCGACCATAAAACTATAAAATGTATAAAGTATTGAAGAATATTGGTAATAATTGTTTATATCACTTAATCTTGTATGGTTATATCACTTAAACTTACGAAACTACACAAATAAAATGCTAATTATCTAAGATACAGGATATTGGGCAACTTGTCTACCATAATGTTGTAAATTTGGTGCCCTTGGAAGCATTATTCCTTACCTACATATGTTAAGTAAAGTTTGTAGCGTACGTACGCTGAGGCTCGCACGGGCCAACAGTTGCTTCATGCTTACAATCCGCTTGCAATATGACATCGCGTCGGGGCGGCGATAACAGTGTAGTACACACTATCTACAATCTTAACGCCTCCATAAATCATTTGGCGAATATGAAAATATGTTAAAAAAAATTACTAGTGCGTGGCGCGACCCTAATTATCGCTGTACGTATGCGTTGCGTAAAAGCCACCATCGCGTATCGCACCCAGGGCCGCAGCTAGCGGAGCGTTAAGTCGAACATCGGGCATTCCGCGCGCGCCGAGCCGTCCCAGTAGCGATCGTCATAAGCTGGAGCACCACAGAGCCCCCGCCGACGGTCGCAGGACGGCAGGCGAGCGGCGCGTTACACGCTTAGACGATACCGATACACACGCGAGCTTTATGTTTAGAAGACACCTGGTCTTTCCACTTCGTTGCATCTACTAACCGGAGTGTTTGTCCAGTGGTTAGTGAAAACCGCTCCCCCCCCCCTACACAAATTCGGGGATTGCGGGTTCGATTCCCACCCAGGTCAAATATTAGTGTGTTGAGGACAATTATTTCTTTGCGTCTGTATCTGTCTGATTAAAGTGATGTAGAATCAGACGGCCGTATATGAAATGGTCCAAGATTTATTTCTATTAGCTTTATTAATATTATCTTATTAATATGGACCGCGAAAGGAAATCGAATGAATAATATTAAAGGAAAAAAATTCGAACCATGAAAGTGTTTCTAATTTCATGATTATGGTTAGAAAGTTTAAACTCCGTAACTTTCGTTACAGAAAAACGAGTCATAAGCTTATATCATACAACAAAGACTTCCGTCTGCACATTTGTTAGTTGACTATTGTCAGGAGCTACAAACAGGACTTTCTTACAGTTTTCTCTAATTAGATCTCCAGTTACAGTTATTTCCTTAGAGAGTTTAAGTCATGTCACTAGAATAAGTTTAAATATTGCATATAAGCGGCAACGGTTTATTCAAACAGTTCAAGTTGTCTGCGAAAGTAATGTAGCCCTCAAAATGATGTCAATAAAATTCGCCAAATCATTTATGATTGCTCAGATTCAAAGTATACACTTTGTCGTGGGTAATAAGTAGATACAGTGGTCTGAACCTTTATTATATTTATACTATAAATATCTATTTAAGTATATATTTATATGTATATATGTAGCTTATCAGCCGTCTGGTTACCATACCACAAGCTCTCTTGACGCTTAGTTTGAGATCAGATGTCCGTGTCGATGTCCCGATATATTATTATAGTACCTGGACTGGCCTAGTTAGCGGAGGGGTTGCAAGTGTGACTGTTGATCGACCGGTCCTGGGTTCGATTCCCGGATCGGGTCGCGGCTGTTGGGTTTGTTTAACTTAGTTTCTAGTAGTGCCCGTCCGTTAGGCACGTCGCCACGCGTCATCTAAAAATATTATTATTATTATTATACACATCTACAAGTCCCAGCTGTAGTATCAACCCCATCATCTTGCGCCGCGGCGCGCCGTCTATTAAGCATAATAATAATTTATGTACAAACGCACAATTAGCCCTAATTGATAAGACGCGAAGACGGGTCCCTTTTGAACATAAGGAGCTCGCGATATTAATATTACTTAATTAGAAACATTGCGTACGCGTAATGTGGGGAGATTAAAACTTTGCGATACCGACATCTGAGGAACGTCGCACACTTTAAAACGTTTGAATAAAACAAGAATAGTTAACAGCTGTCGCGGTTAAGTAAATGTGTTGAAACCGCTACGTGTTCTGCTGCCTTATTATCGGTTACGGTATGCTAAAAATAACATTATTGTAATACGTAGACACTGATACTTTATTTACATACAGGTATGTAGATAGTATTTCTGAAGTCCCATTTCGCACTAGTTGTGCTAAAAATTAAATTTTTTTTTGTTTCAAATTCTATTATGTCATATTGGTTTATTGAAATTAGTATTATAATACGAGTAGGTAGATTTAATATATCGGAAAACAGTTCATACAAATTTCGTCTATAATAGTTCAGTATGTCTAGTTATAATCTAGTACCTACAGTAGTAGAGTTGATGTTAGACTCAATGTAAGCAATAAAAAAGTTGAATTAACATCGTTGTAACAACACAAAATTATTTTCAATTTCTTACGTACATGCGTAAAACTATTA
>DWTO01005687.1:0-10553 GCA_018244755.1 Jemadia pseudognetus
CCTAAAGAAAATTTAATATTACGAAATTACAACAATTGAAGCTCGTTGTTGTTTTGAATAATTTATTTTATAATTACAGTATTGTTTATTTTAATTTTTTCCTTCATAGTTCTCTCTATTAAAATATTATCGTGGAAGGAACGATGTCTCGGTAATTTTTGTGTCGTGATTGATGAGAAAAAGGCGAATTTATGATAAATATAGTGTACATTTGGGTTGCACGAATGTTTGAATATGGGCTATGTCGAAAATAAACGTAATTTATGTTACTCGTATTGTCTCAATCAGATTTTAAGAGTGAAATAAATAGTCAATTATAATTGAACTCAATTTCTAAATGAATTGAAATAAATAAATTGAAATAAATGAAATGAATTAATGAGATTGAATCAAATTCTAAACGAATTAAGCTTGGGCTAGTTAAACCTTAAATGCTTAAGGTGAGCTTGTTAGTGTATTTGTATATTAGGCACTATATCGCTACGATATGCTGTATAGTTCAATATCGCTAATATTACTATAAATATGTATAACTCTAACTAATATTGATTTTGCTTGTTTCAGTTATTATGGTCATTTTGCGGTTGCCTGCTCGTGTCTGTTTTAGTGGTGTTCTTCTATTACTATAAACGATGGAGAACCAAAGGTAATTATAGAACAATAATTACTAAATCGTAAACGAATTTTTTTCTTATTACATTTTGTTAATACATGTGAATGACATAATCTTACCAGTAGGTATAGCGTAATCAATTACTTATGCAAATTGTACGGTTTCTTTCGCTCTAAGGCACTAAATATAATTAATTTGAATACACGTAATAAAAGATTTTCACACTTGCGTAAACGGCGCGTGGTCATAATAAAATGTGTTCGTATATTTAGCATAGATATATCGTGAACTATTTTATTTTAGTGCAATTAAAAAATATTCTCTTCTCGATTTATATATGTATCAATTTTTTTTAATCAACCGTTGTTACGTCTTACAGTAGCAGAACCCATTAAATATTTTTTTTGTGAAAATGTTTCATTAGATACGTAGTTTTTTTGCCAAGAAAAGTGTTAACTGGCAACTGGCATCAATGTCATTGGCCTTTTTATTGTTGGTCTGGCCTATATTGTATATTTGAATATTGTTCTTTGTTTCTTCATTCGACTTCAAGGTATCGCGATAAGAGAAGAAATTTCGGTACGTTATCAAAATAGGTCGTGACGTAGTAAGTAAAACGTATACGACGGAGACAGAGACCAAGGTCGCTTCTAACGTGCCGATGACTATCAAGGAGAAACGTGAAACACGCCAGACGATTTAGCACTGTTTTGGTACATTTAGATAAACTATACCCCTTAAATAAAATATTTATAGACGGCAATCGATATACAAATGTTTTAATTTTTCTGGAGACATGAATATTTGCGATTAGCACTATGGACTGATGTTGAGAACTACTGGGTATTTAAATGTCGTAATTTGCAGTTTTATCGATGTTGTTCGATTTAAGTGAAGTTACACACAAAGTTTTAGTTTAATGTTCAATCCGTTTGGCGTGTGCTGTTAAAAGTTTTTTGGACAATTTATTTGAAAAATGTGTAAAATTTCAAACTGTACATTCGTACATGCAACATTCAAATTAAGTATATATTAAGTTTATTTTTCACTATATTCATATAAAATTTTATAAGTATTTTACTGAAAAGCACTACTTTTTGCGATTAAAATACAGTGCTTCTATTGTTCTCGTTTAATTCTAAGGGTGTGGTTTGTAGGGTCATTGAAGAACCGTAAAATGATGCAATTTAGTTTCAAGTGCGTATCGCACTTCGCGTCATCTCAGGAATGATTTTATGTGTATTTAAAAAAACTGATGAGGTTTAGTCGGTCACATTAGCAGCAAAAATAGGGATTTCCGATATAAATCAAAATCGTCATCAACAGCTTTATATGTATTATTTCTAGAATTATCAGGAGGGGTAGGCACAGCGGCGGCCGGAGAGTTGCCCAAGAGGTTCCGCAAACGAGACAAGATGCTGTTCTACGGGCGGCGGATGCTGCGCAAAGTGAAGTCAATCTCGAACTCCGGCCAGGGGCGCAAGCGGCGCGCCGTCATGAGATTTGCCAGAAAGCTTCTACAACTAAAGAAAGAGTCAGCCCCGGAACAACTGAAAGTGAGTTGTACCATATTTTTTCCCTGATTCACTGCTAAAGTTGTTAATACTCAGCAGCATTTCAGTCTTGGTCTACCTTCAAACCAATTTGCGCCCTGATTACCCTTTAGAACTGGTAAGATTTAACGACGCACGAATAAAAATGGAACATTTATGGATCAACGGTAAATTAGAGTTGTTAAAAATTTATGACGTTATCATTAAGTTCTTTACAACCTATTTGTCAGAATCTACATAGTTTTAAGTACCTATATTATAACCCACTTAAGTTCTTGCAACGCGTTTTCTGTTTCAGTACTGTAGGATATCTCTTTTCTTATTTTTCACAAGGTTAGCCCTCGTAAAAACCCTTGATTTAACGTTTCAGACATGCTATTATACATACATACTATAATACCAATTCCAAACAATTTAAATAAAATACGATGGATAATTCACACAGGTGCTAGAACCGCCCGCCGAATATTTAGAAGAAGATTTAACGAACGACGATCGAGTACCCCCAGATGCGCTATATATGCTGCACAGCATCAGGGTGTTCGGCCACTTTGAGAAGCCTGTGTTTCTGATGCTGTGCAAGCATACGGAGATCCTGAACCTGCCCGCCGGCGCGTTCCTGTTCAAAGTTGGTGAGTTAAATTTTTTGTATGAGTAATAAATTGGTTGAATATTCGTGGAGTTGAAGGCTCAGGATTGTTTCTATGTTTGTAATAAAGTTATGGATACATTTAAATAAGTAACAAACGGGTAGGTATATCAGTTAGCGGTTGTCTGTATTTTACGTAATACTACCAGATGTTTCGGTTGCTTCCTTTTGTAGAATGATTTAAATAGCTACGTGACTAAACGCGTAGGTGCGTTCAGATTGGAACACATTATTGCCTAATACTCGTAGATATAGGTGCGGCTACAATAATACTTCCGCACACTTGTACAGTACGGTTACTTATAAAAATACCAATAAAATGGAATGTCCTCGCCCTTACTAATCGTATATATTTAACGTAACATCACGCCTGTAGTTCCCGAAGAGGTAAGCAAACAAGTGTGGTACACTTCCAAGTTCCACCATTTTCGTTTATGTCCCACTACGCAATAGTTGGTCATTCTATTGCCATACACTTGGCACATATAGAGACTCTGAGCCAGTACTAGGAAATCTAAGACTCGACTCGACCCGGTTTTGAACCCAGACCTTCTCGACCAGTAGTCGTGGTTGTAATAAACGCGACAAACGACGTCGTCAGTCGTACTTATATATCACTAATGTCTACATCATATCTTTGTACCAAATATTGGTTCTTGATCTTTTCCTGTGGGTATGGTAGGTGTGTGCGGGAGGTACTTCAATAAATCTACATTTATTGCCAACTAAACGATGAACAACTCGTCTTGAAGCATAACGCCAATGTTTCCAAGTAAGCTTTTCAAATATGGGTATAGTGTACTCTTATAGGGTACAGCGCATAAAATGCATGTTATTGCAGCGCGGGAAATAAGTTAAAATTACATCATGCTCTGTGTATGATAACTGGCGTGATTGTGGGTGGTAAATAACACAACAAAGATCTCGTGCACATATTATCGTGGTGACTTATAATGTACGTATATGATTGTATGTAATGCCATCAATATTATGTTGTTATGACTGTTGTATAAAATAATAAAGGCGATGAAATGTTGTAAGTTGTAAGCAATATTAAAAACATTGAATTTAATTAACGGTTAATTGAAAAACTAAATTCATTTCTCTTTTATGATTATCTGTACATTTTAATATCACGGGGTACTTCCCACTCTCCTGATACTTTTGCGTTAGGATACCCGAGAATGTTATCTATCTTGTGGTAGATATTTAATTTTGAGGATTTACTTTTTTATTAACTTAATTATGAATATACGAAACGTTTAATAGGGAAAGTCGTTACTGACAAGCACCAATCCTAAATATTTTCTGCTCTAAAAACATTTAATTTTTTTTTTTTGGAATAGACAATCATTATTCGATCAGTAATAAATAGGTTGACTTATAATTATCAAAATACAATTTCGACTCAGTATTATAATACATTTGACTAGGTACTCGTTAATGTCGCATGTCATCCCTGCCCGCAGGCGACACGGACGAGAACGTGTACGTGGTGCAGAACGGGCGCGTGAACGTGTACATAACGAACCAGGAGGGCAGCAGCCTGTCCTTGAAGGTGGTGCGCGCGGGCGAGAGCGTCACCTCCTTGCTCAGTTTCACCGACGTTTTGACTGTAAGCATTACATTAACTGTCAGAATTATATATGTATTACACTATGATCAAAGTAACTATTCACGTGTTTTTTTTATTATATCTATTTTTCTTACTATTTGGTGTTAAATCACCGACATGTTGGTCTAATGACTAATTGATTTTATGGTCTACAGCACGAAAAGTTTTGACCTGATTTACATTGTACATAGATGGCTATAAGAAATATTGGACAGTACTTGTAGATATGTACCACCACCACACGCGAAATTTAACACGAGAAATTTCTAGCCAAAAATTAAACTTAAGTTGCACCATGTGTATGTAATGTAGAGAAAACATTGAATGCACAATTAATTCTCTTTATACATACAGGGTCACTCGCAACCTTACAAAACGGTGAACGCGAAAGCCTTGGAAGATTCGCAAGTGATAAAACTGCCCATGCGCGCGTTTCAAGAGGTCTTCAAGGAGTATCCTGATATATTCGTGCGAGTCATACAGGCATGTTGGTTCTTATAGTTAGACATACATGTATAGGTACACAAATATTGTACTTGTCTACATTTCTTGTACCAGGAGGTTGCCTGGAAGAAATCGCTCTGATAGAGATAAGTCCACCTTATGTATGCTTAGAAGTTAAATATTATTACGTATGTTTCTATCATTTCCTATTGTTGTAATAATGAAATAAATAAAAATGAATAATGAAATAAATAAAAATGAATAAAATATCAAAGAAACATTGACGGAAAGAGCAAAAAGTTGGTTGCATTCATTGATTTGGTTGTCTGATGGTTTGAGATAGTATGAAGTATTTCACAGTCTATAAGAGAGATTCATGAATAGTTAAGGTCTATATTTGTCATTTCCATATGTTTTTTTGAAGTTGTTTTAATACGTATTTCATATTACTTGTGACTTGAGGGCATGGTTCATTGCATTTTCAGATTATCATGGTTCGTCTCCAACGGGTCACGTTCACAGCTCTGCACCAGTATTTGGGCCTGAGCGCCGAGTTGGTCAATCCCGTGAGTATCAAAGTTATAGTTACAAAATCCACTTGATACAAATAAAAAGTCAGTGATTCTGAGATCCAAGTAAATGACTTATTATTAACCAACGAAAAGATAAATTTCCAAAATCTGTCATGCATTTATTTATTTAGGTGAATACTTTATTTTAATGTCTACAAATTAATTTGGTTGTTTAAAATGGAATACAATTCAGAAGTGCGGCTATTTTTTGTTTGTTCCAGGGCAAAGAGAAACGCAAGCCGACGACAGTGGCGTCGTCCCCGGGGAAAACGAGCAAAATGGCGTCTGTCGACAGCAACCCCAACATGCACTCGCCGCACCACCACGAGAAACTAGTCCCGGAACATTTGGTGAGATGGTGTGACATTATTTAAAAAACCAAGTTTGTCTTGTTGCATTGTGCTATAATGTTTGCTGTTATGTTAAATTTGATGAAGTTTTCCCCTAACTGCGGATAGTTTTAAATTTTTTTTTGGATATAAGCAACACTTGCATACAATAGTTTTTTTTATAATTGGCCCTATGATAACACTAAAGGGACCGTTTTGTGAGCATTCCCCTATAAAACGGGCAGTGAGTACAATACGTTTGAATTTATACTTTTTATTATGATGTGGAAATGCAATTTAAGATACAATGTTTTTTTAATATCTAGTTGTGGTGTGTCTGTCTGTTTGTTTGTTTACTAACTGAATGCCCGCGTCACCCCTCGCACGCAGCAGGAGGCGGGCAGCGCGCCGCCGTCGCCCGCGGCGCCCGCGGCGCGCCGCCCGCGCCCCGACATGGTGCCCGACGTCACCTCCAACACGCCGCAGGTGACTCCTCCGGTGCGCGTCCCGTACGCACAGTCTTACATTGTAATACTCTTTGTTCTTTGGACTATTATAAAAATATTGTTATGCCAAATAATCTCTCTGTATAAATTATATTTATAATATGAAATGTAAATCTGTGTAAGTACATATTTGTATTAAATATGCATGATTGGAGCTGTCTGGCAATATATGTCAATATATATTGGCAGTATATGGCTGTATATGTAAACACCTTGTAAAATCATCTCACATGACTATCTGATTTCAAACAAAGCAAAGCCTGTGCAATTGTACCCACATTGCTGACAGACTAGATACATTAATTTCTGCAATCATGCTTATATTGTTATTTTATTTTTACAAATTTTTGTGCTCGGTGTAAAACACACATTATATGTATAGTGTACCTCCGCCCTACTGAGGAGGGTCACTGAATACTGTTTCTTTCTATGATTTGCAGCAACAACCGGATGTTCAGCCAACTTCGTCGTCATTCCAGAGGAATAAAGAAGGAACATCATTCAAGAAGCATAACACCGATAATCTTGATGAACAGGTAACAATAATAAACTTAATTGGTTATAAAACGAAACGACTTGTACTTTTACATATTATGAACATAATTATCCTTAATGAAAAATGAGCGCTTCATGTCCATTACTGTGGCAGAGCTAATTATACACCATTATAATATAAAATAAAATGCTTTTGTATCTCCTCTTATATGAAACTTGTATGAACGATTCTTAAGTATTTAAAGGCGTAACACTATTATTGGCGCTAATCGTAATAATGCGAGAGTAAGGAGGGCGAGGAAACCATCACAATTCTTTGTTAACGTTCCACGACAACACGTGGGGCCCGTGCGCCACTTCCCAAACACACTTCTCTATTCGTCCTTGAACACAAAAACGTAATGGCCGCCTCCCCAGCGTTTGGTGTTACGTCATTTGTCAAAATGTCATGCAAAAATAATAGTCCTAGTGCTGCCATCAGGAATCTTTATATGCACCGACATATTTATGTTTTGAAAACTTTTCTATTCTACCCCTTCGGGGATAACAGGCGTGATGTTACTTTTTTTCTATTCATGTTCCATATAGGCGCTCATACAAATAGCAACAGAAGCCTTCGTCAAGGAGCTGGGCCTCGAGAGCGACCACGTGTTACGAGGGAACGTGCAAGTTAGAGATTTGCCCGCCGGTACATACATTATGAAAGAGGAGAGTCATAAGGTGTGTTTAGTGAAATATATGGGTGTATTTGCTGCTGTCATGATTGCCACTACGAGTTTAATTGTTAGCAATGTGGCGATAAGTTACTTTGCCCTCCAATTTTTTTCGCTTTACTATATTATACTTGAGATGCATAGCAGATGCGTTGGTAGCCTTGAATACTTGTGACACAATATATCTTACAATTAGTGTCTGTCAGATAAATTATGTTGCACGACCACCCGCATAACTAAAATATTAGTCTTCTATTAAATATACAATTAAGGTACATGCAACCACAATTTGCAGAAGACATTGGTCCATCAGTGCGACGTAATTGCAATGTATATGAGGAAATGTATACATATTTTACAAAATATGTATATTGCCTCATGATATGAAATGGTAAAACAGTTGCACACTGATTGTTAATATTATTTTGTTTTATGAAGGCAGTTTAATGGGGGCAAATATGTGTCGATTTACTGACCATGTGCAAGTATAAAAAATAGGAGGAATCGGAGATTATTTATTGAACTTATTATTAATAGATAACAGATTTTGTCCTTGAATTCAAACATAAATTTTGATTTTATAAAATAAATGTTACTGAATATTTGTGTAGTGTTTTTAATTTGCACTATATTAGTGCAAATTAAAATATTTAAAAAGTAAGCTAAGGGTTTGCTCTTGCTAGTAGCTAGTTTTCACTATGGGCAGTGTTATATTTTCAATGCTAACAGCAGCATGGTACTGCATCAGTGTGGCCAGTTGCGAGCAGTGATCAGCCAGGAGACTGACACAAGTCACTTCAGCAGTTCATATTAAGTACTAAAATTAAATAATGCTGAATATCGGGGTTGCAGCTATTATAAAACTTATTAATTGTAATAGCTAAGCTTGCGTTTGTTTATATATTATAATGTAGTAAAGAGCATGTAACGATTGTTGTTTCTGTTCGTTTCCAAAGCTGTATTATAGTGTACCCGGTGAGCCAGAGGTTGTCCAGGTAGCTATTATTTTTATCGCTAAATCAGTGCTTTGATGGTGTTTTTGTATTTCAAGTTATCATTTTTATTATGCATTCATTGATTACATGTTTGTTTGATAAGAGACAATGATTGTATTGGTAGTATTGTTTGTTAGAATATTCAGTCATATTTTTTGCACTTTGATTTGGATAATCTTTGGATTGGCTAGTGGAATTTTTTGGAAGTGATGGTGTTTATTCTACATCTGCATTCTTACATCTTAATATCTTGAAAAGTTCCAAACATTTTATATACAAGAACATACATACATTGCAACATTGACATATCAGTAGTAAAGATAAAATTTCATAAGGTATTGAATAGTGTTTGTATTTTGTGAACACATTATTCATTTAAAGTCATTGTGTTTTTATGGATTTTCTTCAACACCTAAATAATATGTATGTATATTGAATTCTCTCAAATGAAACAATAAGTAACATGATATAGTTTAAATATAGTCATGCAAAAATATAAATTGAATGCTCTATTTTTTTATTCTCAAATAGGACGTAGCCCTGGTGTACCTTTTATCTGGTGCATTACTCGTCTCGCAGAGGGTGACGGAAGGAGGCGGTGAAGTGCACATGTTTACTGCCTACCCTGGTGAGACATTTTTTACATGTTTTTATTTTAACTAATACATATCCTAATTACTATTTTATTAATGAGATTGCTTGATATGCCATTACAGGTGAAGTTGAAGGCGGTCTTGCAGTGCTCACAGGTGAACCGAGCTTCTTTTCTATCCGAGCGAAGCATTTTTCCCGCATCGGGCTGCTGTCCAAGACGACGGTGTACAGCATCATGCGGGAGCGGCCGTCAGTTGTGCTGCATATAGCTAATACTGTGGTCAGGCGACTGTCGCCCTTCGTGCGGCAGGTGGACTTCGCGCTGGACTGGGTGAGTTTGATAGATGAGAAGTCAAGTGTTTAATTCAATGTACACAATGGTGTATTTATATATTCAGTTCCTTTGAGATGAGTGATGTTTAAAAAATGCCATGCCCGTCCAATGCTAATGGATCATAATACACGCATCATAGGTTTACCCATGTATTTATTTCATTTTCGAAGATGTTAGATTATAATGAAGGTAGTTATTAAATCAATTTCTATAATATAGTTAAAGGGAACTCTGAAGCGAATCTTCTGTGATTAACATGACTACAAATCGTTAACATTCACTTGAACAATATTATTCTGTTTATATTTTTCAGGTGTTCATTGAATCGGGTCGTGCCGTGTACCGCCAGGACGAGGAGTCGGGCTCGACGTTCATAGTGCTCAGCGGCCGCCTGCGTTCCGTCATCACCCACCCCAACGGCAAGAAGGAATTGGTGGGCGAGTACGGCAAGGGCGACTTAGTTGGAATTGTAAGTAAATTATGTAGATATATGTGTTTTTGTCAGTTGTTAGGATTGTTATCAGATGGTGGCATGTTAAGTAAACCAAAATATTATTATATTCTTTTTGTATTTATACAGTGCTCCTACATAGGCTATTGATATTCTAAGGATGTTTTAGTTAAAAACTTTTATTATCGATGTTCGCTACTTCAAGGCAATGAGTTGGTAGCAAACAGAATATTAAAATATTTTGTGGAATTTAAACTTTGAAATTGGTGTTGTCGTCATATTCACTCTGATATGATTAGGCATACCTTATTTTACATGCATCTTTTATGGAGGTTTTGGAACATCATCTATATAACATTAAACATTGTCTTGCAGGTAGAAATGGTGACTCAAACCCGTCGCAGTACAACAGTGATGGCGGTCCGAGATTCAGAGCTGGCCAAATTACCGGAAGGGCTGTTCAACGCGATCAAGCTTCGATTCCCTGTCGTCGTCACAAGACTCATCAACCTACTGGGCCACAGGATATTAGGTCGGTACCAAAGTATCGATTAGAAAGTTGTACATTTAGGTTACATTTTATATTCAAAATTTAGTGCTATATAAGTTCAAAACTACAAAAATTTTCTAATTTAGATTTTCTAGTAGTGGTTCGGAGTCTGGATATGTGCCCGATGCATGGCGATAGGC
>DWTO01005688.1:0-10552 GCA_018244755.1 Jemadia pseudognetus
CACACACTACAAGAATAGTACCAGATCGTTTCGCGCGAAACCTTTAGTATTGTTCATAGTGCAAGTATATTAATTAATATTGGCCTCAAAATCCTGGAATTCAGGTCACAAGAGAGTTTAGTAATGAAATTACAAAACAGTTATTTTTAAACAGCGTCTGTAGTAATTGTATTTATTTAAATAAGAAAATTAAGAATTAAAATAAAAAACCACATATCTCTCACGTCCACATTGTCGGCAGTACAATGGGGAAACATTTTGTATTACGTTTTATAATCATAAAGCCCGTTAAAAATACAGGGTTTGACGCGAGATAGTAAAAAAACAGTGTAAGACGTAACAGGTAACAACGTTCACGTTGAAAATAAACAAATCAATTATGACGGTCATTGGCTGTTCGAGCACTTCGCCGTTTTCACTTTCATATCAATCCACTGGAACGTGTATCGTCTGAGCAATAAAGTTCACCGTTTCATTTAATAGTAATTTTATAAACTTGATATGTTTATGGTCTCAAAAAGAAGAAAAATATCATTCATTTCGTTACAAAAGCAACAACAGTATATTACAAAAAAAAAAGTTACATCACGCCCGTTATCCTCAAAACGGTAGGCAGAGGAGTGAAATACACTACATACATACAATTACAAGGTAAAAATTATAGATGCCGTAAAAGCAAGATTACTCACAAAGAGGTTATACTTATCTCTGTAGCTACGTATATTAAGTACCCATAGCATATTTATAAACACTGAGTTGATTATGTAGTTGACGTTATTAGGCGTTGCGTCTTATTCTGAATCATGGAAGGAAGTATTTTATAACGAAGGAAACGTAATGCGATCTAGATAGTTCTACAGGAATTGACGGAACGTAACGAAAAGAGCGGGAAACGGAAAAGCGGTGCCCGGTTATGTCAAAACGAGCGTACAGATGAAAAATATTTTTTATATGTATTTTTTTTCAACCAAGATAATAAAATGTGTACTTATTAGTTTATTTATATTTTCTTCACATTATAAAAATAATTACAATTAGTTTAATAATTAATTGAAATTATCTTAACCCTGGCTCCACGACAAACAGTAATTATTATACTTACTTATTTCACAACTAAAACCTGGCTTAAGAATTACACAAAAAGAATAATTAAATACTTTTATTATGCTAAATTCAGTTGCCATATGAATTATTAAAGTTATTTAACCGTCTACTGGCATTGCCGCATCGAGAAGTCGACTATTATTTTGTATACCTTATAAAAGTGACGGTATATCTCGCCCAAATGTTACTTCCTTATAGTTGCAGCCACTCTCACGACAGGAAGTGGTGTGTAATAAATGCGCTTTCAAATTAAATTTATATAAACATCAAAAATTAACTGCCTCGTTGGTCGTGTTGGTTGCAAGTGCGACTGACGATCGCGAGGTTCCGGGTTCGATTCCCGGGTCGAACACTACAAAAATTTTCAAATTTTAATTTTCTAGTATTGGTTCGGAGTCTGGATATGTGCCCGATGCATGGCGATAGGCTCACCACCTATTCCATAATGGAACGTAAAAGTAACTGGTGAAACGTGGGAATGGTTCTGCATTCCTCTGCCTACCTCTTCAGGGATTACAGGCGTGAAGTTACTTACTACTTTTTTTATCAAAAATTACCTATAACAATTTTTTTTGTATTAACCGCTTACATACATCTTATCCAATATACGTTATTTAATTTATAAATGTGACGTTTAAATTATAAATAAATATATGTTCACGTATCCGCTATAAAGAGCACGATAAAATAAGGTTTTATTTCTGTTCGATATGAATATAGTTATAAAAAGGTAAATCGGGCCTGTAATCCCGAACAGGTACGCAGAGTAGTGTAGTGCACTTCCACGTTTCGATAGTTACGATTATGTATACATGAATATAGTTTTTATTTTAAATCTTTATTTAGTCATTGTGAGTTGCAAAAGACAACAATTGCGGGCGATGCCGCGGGCAAAAGGTAGTTTAATAACTTGCTATATCATCAGCATCAGTGTTTTTTCAAGCTTTATTTATATGCCTGCAACAATACACTTTAGCCTTGACTTACATATTGAGCTCTTTTAAGTTCGACCTCAATTTTTTGTAAATAGTATAATTTAACTTTACATATGGTAGGTATAACCTATATAGAGTTAAATTACAACTTGGGATAATATCTCACTATCACGCCTTTGGAATTCGTGTGATAATACAAAAAAAGCAAAACGTTAAGGGACAAGCGTGCCAACATAACAAACAAGAATAAATTACCCGAAACACTTTCAAATTTCGAACGTCCGACACATCGACGATCGTGTTCATTCATTCCAGAACATTCCAAGGCTACAGTAGGTAACATGATTCAACTGACCATTCACTGCATTCGATTTTAAACCGCATATAACACTTGCTTTATCATTGACGATAAACTAATACCAACTTTAAGAAGAATCCATCGCTAAAATATTGGCTTAACGCGTAGTTAGAGATGTACCATAACAAAATTCTTATGAATTGTAAACATTTTGAGGCCAAGGTCATTTTATCGTGAACAATGAATAAGACTATAATTCAATGGCAGCGTAAAGACTATATATAAAAAGTATGAAATTCGAATATTTCCTGTGCTAGCTTTGTGTCAACACAATAAGAATTATTGAGATTTGTGTAACAAATAAAAACTTGTATATTTTATATTATATTGTATATAATTTTTCCTATGAATTAGTAAACGTAGCCTTAGAGCACAGCAGTTTCATACAAAAAAAACCGTTAAATATATAAATAATGAAATGAAAAAACGCTGTTGGTGTGACAAGTGACCGTACGAACATTATGTATGAGTCAGTGTTCCTTGTCAATTAAACACCTCTTACTGCTGAGGCCACCAGGAAATCGTATTGATTGATCTATTTAAAGTTCGTATGACACACGATACATTTACAAAAAATGTCATTTGACCGATCATAAATAATCAACCAGCCAGTGTCTATTCAGCCGAATAATAATAAAAAATACGTTCTGTCTCTCTTATCTAGCTGGCACTTTACGGCTGACAAAATAGTTGATACATATAGACAGTGTTATTTAAGAATTACGTTTCGAGAAACCAAGTATATAGATAGGTATTTGAAATAAAAAAAGACGAAACTGAAAGTAAAATAGTCTCTGATGACCAAGAAGCTAGAGAACACTTTACATTAATTTATATAAATGACAGTGCCCCATATACGGGTCAGGTACTTAACTGGCAAATCTTCGTCATAATTTCCTTTACGGTGAAATATTAATACACGGCCAGTTTAATACAATTTACTTTTGGAAATCAAAGAGTTATAAACGACATTTAAATATTTATTTACTTATTACTTACTGAGAATTAAACCGAACATTTTTACTTAACACTTTTCTAACGAATGTAACCGATTGCATTTCATACACATCCAGATGTTACGCAAGGATAATCGGCTCGTGCAGCCTTTGGTCGGTGTTATCGATTGCGAATCACTCCCGCTATTGCAACGTTGCGACATATCCGAGTGTTGCTAGTTGCGAAAACTAATGTGCCCTATTATGTACCCGCGAGAGTGAATGCACTGATTCGTGCGTTAGTAGCGACTACATTATGTATGTGCCGACCGCCGACTAAGCTGCTATTAGTTTTTTTCGTACCTCTCATAACCAAAATAATTAATAAATATATGCCTATAAATGTAACTTACGTTCTTTGTTTATATAGTATATGTACATGCAATTCCTTTGCAAAGGTTATCTGTTAATAAATTTGTTTTAACAATTTGGTAGTTCTTATTATTACCATCTCCAAAACGCATTATCTGCATATTTAGTATTGCCACAACAACTTTATAACATTAAATATTATTTTATTAACATTGTTATGTATACTAATATAACTTGTAAATATCGAATTTTCTGTGCATGCAATAGACTTGGTCCTATAGATATTTATACACTACGCATAATATTAATAATCTAAATACCAGTAACCATTGAGATACTTTGTTAAATCCAATACTAAGTTAGTGCATACAATATAAGTCACAAAAACTGGTTTCCCCAACTTTATATTTTAAAGAAATTAATAAATATCGCTTACAAACTACAAGCATTGTACGTCTACACCTTTCACCCGCATCTAACTTAAAAGGAGATAGCTGTCAAACTACACATTATTAAAAAGAAAACACCAAAATGCTTTTAAAGTATTAATGTTTTGTACTTATATGTTTCTGCATATGTATGCATTCGATGTTATGCAATACAAAAACAACCGTTGCAATAATTCACCGCTTTCTGCCAAACCAGTATTTCGGCGGATTTTTTTAATCGCAACGTAACTGACACTGACAGCTCCGTTACAACAAAATGGCGTCTATTAATCTGCAGCCAGCAGGTAAAAGGTAAAAAGTGGAAATAACAGATTTTGACTTCAAACATATTAATTTATAACTGTACAAACGTATTCGTTTAAGTGTAATGTATTGTTTGTAATTTTCGTCAAAGCAGATTATTCTACTTTTCTGAGCTTTTAAAACGTAGATAACATAATAGCATTATAGTTTAGACCAAAAATGCGAGTTTTAATAAACTATCATAGGTGAAAGTACCGACAACATCCGAATTAAAATCTGATATCTCATTTAAAAGTAAATACAGGGAATAAAAAATTTGAACTGAAAAAAACAAATAAAATATGTACTACTTTATATTTACAAATCATTAGACTGTAATTTTTCTTTTAACAATTTGACGGCCAAGGTCAAGGTTATCCATAGATGCAAATTCTATCGTTTTTATTATGTATTATAGCTTGTAAGCCCTGATATATACTAGAATACCGAGAGTCATTGAATATTTATATCTTGTATTATGAATAGCAAATCTGCATAATAATCTATCGACATTTATTACACTCTTATCCATTTGTACATGATTATTTCTCACCGACCTTGATGGTCACAGTTGCGATGTCAATCAGAGATTTCCGCGTGTAATTACCGGTCGAACAGACAGATTTTAATAAACTAGATTTGCGTTCTTGCAGTTATTATATTAATATATGGAAAACAATTTGTAAGTTGATCGCGTCGTATTTGATGACGATACATTGTGACATCACCTTTTGTCCAAGACTTAAAAATTCGGTGCTCCGAACGTAAGAAAGGGTTTCTTAATAAGCAATAACATATGATGCAAAGATATTTATAAGCAGATTACGTATATATATTTATCAATACAATTTACAGAGATACATTTAAATTATAAATGTTAAATATGTAATTTAATTGACAATAATTTATATAAATATCTTTATAGCCTGTAGTTCATTGCATTGCTATTGTTCAGTGGTCAAATACCTAAAACGTTTATTTTTTATTGCTTACTGAAGATGAACGATGCTTTCATCTATCAACATTAAATAAATGCTATCAAATTTGTTTATGATTTTCTTGTCTATGGATGTTCATATATTATTATGGTGTCGCGGTTCGAAGCGCTCGTAATATAAAAAATACGCAGGAAACATGAAATGATCTGGATGTTTCTAGCACTCTCATTACGTTAATGTGAACGTAGTTATTGAATTGCGAGTCGATGTGAGAGATATGTATACAGTTGTTCGTGCTGGACTGTTCCTAGACTACACAAATACTGGTGAACTAGTCTAACTGGATTTTACATAATGTTCTGGTTACATATGTACAAGTCGAGTATTATGTATCTACTTGTTTATTAGCAACTGCTATCTGTACTAAATCATAATACCAGAGCTTTAAAAGAATTGATAAATGAAAATGTGATTGAAAGGGACAAAACAATCGTTAGCTAAAATTTCTTTTATTTCTGTCCCTTCGTATTAAGTTATGTCGTGTGCTGTAATATTCTTGACGGGAAATACGAAATGACACTTAAATCAAAATGGCGATTATTGAACTTTAAAGAGTTACCCAAAAAAGTTTATTTTCAGATTATTGTGATATGAATAATAGACTTTGATCACGAATTAGCAAAATTAAAAAGATTATATTGTACCTACAATACATACACACGTAGATCAGAGCTACAAATAATTACCTAACTTAATGATTATTATTAATTGTGTATTTTCAATCGACCATACTTTCATATTTTTTTGTTTTCAAATAAAACAAGCTCTAATAATAGTTGCGAAGAATTATTATTATTGCACAAAGTTCATAAATCACTCATTTAATAAGAGTAGCGAACAATAAATTATTTGTGATATCTAAACAATTAACGCCGTAATAATATAAACTATGGTTGTCATTAATATATATGTAAGTACATACGTACGTTTTATGTGTATGAACCGTATGAACGTTAAATATAATTTGTTCTGCATGTGGTTATACTGAAATCAGTTCATTGTTTTATTAAAAGAAAAAAACATTGTTGCGATTCACTTTTTTGTTGACTGTTTTTCGATCGCCCGATTCTAATCTGCATTGATTACCTCGTTGGTCTTGTTGGTTGCAAGCGCGAAAGCCGAACGGAAGATCCTGGGTTGAAATCCCGGGTCGGGCACTATGGGATCGTTCCAATTTAGAGTCAATATAGAGTCGTGGCTCGGTGTCTGGATATGTGCCCGGTGTACAGAAACGAAAACGGACTCATCACCTATTCCATAGTGGAACGTAAACGTAATTACTGATTCATAGAAGTCTTCTACATTCCCCTGTGCAACTCTTAGGGGATTACAGGCGTGATGTTACGTAAAAAGCGGTGCAGCGATTCCGCCGCGCCCCCCCGGTTTAAATAATCGCCTTTTAGCACGCGATATTGATATATCTAGTTTGTTACCCTGTGAAAATTCATGTAATTTTTTTAAAGTTAGGCATATTAGGCGATATTTCGTAGACGAAAACCTTATAAATATTCACTGATAATTAAACGTCTCGTTTTTATAAATTTGGCACTGCAATCCATATTATTCTTACCTACTACGAATTTAAAAAATATTATCGATCAAAACTAGCACTGAATAATGACATAATAAAAACACCTTTAATGTATCTGCGTTCAGTGCATTTCGATTTTTTTAAATAATTGGCTCTTTCTGCAATAGAATTTACAATCAGAGAACAATATTGTGTAAATAGAGCAGTAAATTTTACAGGGACTAAAGTATAAAATTTAAACTAACTATACAACGTAAAACTGGCAACTCTGAACTTAAAAAATCTAGTTGTTTTTTAAAATTGTAATATTCATAAAATGCACTGACCTCTTAAAACATCAGCAGGGATGAGCCGCCTGTATGTTTTCGTCTTGTCGTCTTCCTTAGTCTCTTCAGCGGCCAAGGCGATGGCGAAAACGGCGAAAGCTACTAAGTACTTCATCTTTCAAACACCTTACGAGTGCCGGTATGGAAGAAATAAAAAACCCAAAAGCGCGCGTATTTCGACAGCTCCGCGGTTCGTTCGTGCAACACGACTGAGTTAGACTTTCGGTTTTCGCGTCCATTTATCCAATGTTGACGGGCGGGGAGTGAGCGGCCAGCAAAATGGCCGGTGACACAGACTAATAAAACTCAGTAAGGCAACTCGATAAGAAAAATATGAAATGCACACATAAAGGAATATTTAAACATCTTAAATTGTAATTTTAAAATGTTTACCTCTTATACAAAAAGTATGTATCTCCCTGTAATAATAATAACTGTCATGGTTGGTAATTAATTAACGATAAATCATCACCCTATTGCAGTCCACTACTGGACATAGGCCAGCCTAGAGGGGTTATACTCATAATCCCAACACTGGGCCTAGGGGTTGTGGATCGCAGAGCACAGCTTCTCGTACCGCCTACGCTACATCTCACAGATAAATAAAATGTTTTTGTTTATGCTATGATATTTTTTTTTTTAATGTTTTTAAAATTCGTTGTAGACGACTGACTACCTGAGGAAATGGTTTTGAAAAATATGAGATTAGTAATTATAGTAATGATTTAAACAATTCAAGTTTGACAGCAACGACCATAATAAATAAGTTTTTAATCGGTGATCATACCGAATACCAGACGACAGCATAATCTAACTAAATTTAAAATATAACATAAAATATTTTCGTAATGTATACGCAATACATACAAAAATGAATCAAATCGTATACCAATGAAAAATTACACCTATTTTCAGATGTCATAAATAACGCTATCGTTCCAATATCCGCATCAATTATTTGACAAAACTCACCCCCTATTCCATGATGGAATGTACAACATGACCGGTGAATCACGGTACAACAATACACTCCTCTGCCTACCGCTTCGGATAAATACAAGCGTTATATTGTTACTTTATTCATAGCCTCGACTATTTCTCCGCTTGGTGTGCGTTCAACTTTAGCGTTCAATTAACTTACCGTTTCGCTTTTCTATGTATTCAATTACTGGTGCGTTATTTTTGTATTTTACGATGTCTCAGGGCTGCTGCCTTTGTTTCGAAATCCTTTTTCAGCGGTATTATTTATAAGCGACTTCCAATTAGTCATATACTCGTATAATCGCGATTACACGCGTCGAAGTTTTGGTTAAAAATTTTATGGATGAAATAAAATACTTATAAGAATCTGTCTAGAGACGACAAATTGATAAGATAATATAATGACTTCTGTTCCTACTCGCGACTCATGCAGGTTGAGTTGAACACCAACAATCTCCTAGACTATACGAATTTTAATAACTATGTAATTCAATACAAAAAAGAAAACCTGTAACTAACAGACCAATGAGTTTAATACACTCCCACGTATCACCAATAATGTTTAATATTAGTGGGATTAGTGACAACGCGATTAGTGGTGAGCGTATTGTCATACACCGGGTACAAATCCATACTCCGAGTCACTACTGGAAATTGTAACTAGAAATTCTAAGTTAGAAAAATACAATAGTACCTGATCCGGAATTTGACCGTAGGATTGCTCTATGGACAGTCGTCCTTCCAAACACTGGCGAAACAAGGCAGTCGAAGGAAAAAAGTTTAGTTTAGTGTAGGTAGGTAATTGAAATTGCATAAAATTGACATTCTATACAGCCAGCACGATTCGCGTAAGACATCAACTGTAATTTTCATTGAATATTCGTAAGCTTCGTAGATTTGTCTTACAATTATCGTTAGTATGATTATTATTTTATTACATGAGTGTAATCCTTTCAAGAAATAACAGTTAATTAATTTTGACATGTGAGAACGCCCGCAAGGGTAACATTTACGTTGACTTACCTACATGTATTTCGTTGTAAGAACACTAAGATACCTACTAAATGCGATGCACAAGTAAATAAATAATCCCCGTGTGCAAGTTTATGAGGAAGAAAGGGATAAAGGGAGCCAGTCAGAGGGCAATGGCAGCCAACGATTAAACATCCAAGCCAACTATCGCACCGTTGTACCTAAGGCACTTAAAATGTAGGTACACCTATTGACGTCTGTTACATCAATTAGCGCGTGTATTAACTATTAATGAAGCCTATAGAGACTCCGTCGAGAATTAATGATGAATGTTAACGAATCACGTCAGGTGTCTAAGGATATAAGTATTGGGCATCTGGTGCCTCCTACCTACACCCTAAGGATCCCGGCGTAATCGCAAAATAATAATATTTGTTATTAAAGAGTACAACAGAAGAATGGAATGTTTACGAATTTCTCTTTGTACATTATTAATTATTGATAAAACTCAATAAAGTACTTCTAGTGTAATGTAATAATATATTCCTCGACCCCGTGCCGGGATACAGGGTGTGGTGAGAGGCGAGTTAACCCGGTTCTGGCAAATTGCAGCCGCGGTCTGCCTAGGCACAGCTAATGCTTTGACCTCCTACGGGCAACGCCGCACGCGATGCGTGAAACTGTGCTCTGTGATCCAGTTTGAGGATTGTAGGCATAACCCCTCAGGGGAGACCCATGTCCAGCAGTGCACTGCAACAGGCCGATGATGGTGATGTTCATAAAGTGATTTCAACATCTACTTACATCTGATCTAGGAAAAAAAAACACTGGGGGAAATGATGGAGAATTAAAAGGATAAAAACAGTGCAAAACTGCAATGTCAGATCACACAGTGATATAGGCGGTATGCAAAATTAGAAATCCATACATTACACACTTGTATTATCGATGAAATATCACAATACATGAAACCGTTACGTTTAATACGTTCCAGTCATCTGGTCACTACAATAGACGGCATAGTCACATGGACAGATAGTCCGTTGACCGGCGGCAGCGAGTGACCGGAACGTACATATGGACAAATTATTTAACACCTAGTATTAATACATATCTTCACGCCAGGTCCCTCACGGAGTGGCAGAGAACACTGAGCGCGAAATATATCTATCCTTACAGAGTTACCGCGCTTCTTCTACGTTCATCACTCTCTTCTCTCCGAATCTCTCTCTCTCTCATTTCGAAAGCGGAGTTTCAGAGTCCTTTGACTCCGCCTAGCAAGTGCGTAGAAACTCCTATCTATACATAT
>DWTO01005689.1:0-10552 GCA_018244755.1 Jemadia pseudognetus
CCACCGTCTCGCTGATGCCCATGTACGACGCCGTGATGCCCTTGTAGAACCCCCTTATGCCCTGTAACCAAAACACATATTTCGAATTATATACCAACTTTTGGAATGATACAAGTACGTAGAATAAGAAAAATAAATAAACCATAATTACTACATATATCTGTATCTCATCACCAGGTCCAGTACGTAATGGGTACGTAGAGAGTACCGAATTCCTGACATTTCTGAACTGACATTCCTGACTCTTTCCTTACAAAGCTGCCGCGCTTCCTCTACATTCATCTCTCTGTTCACACATGCGCGCCGGTTTCGGAGACTAGAATATCGTTGTACGACGAATGTTCCCATAAACATTTCGAGGGCGACAACGATCGATGGGGTTTTTCCACCGCGCGATAAGGTCACGTGCGGTGCGCTCGCAGTTTACGACACAGTTTCTAATAACCCCAGCTGTTGCAATAAATATCCTGAACATGTGCTCTGGGCACACAGCATGTTAATATTTCAATGTAATGTACATTGGAGCAAATGTACAGATAATTACTTATTACGTAACATCGCGCCTGTAGTCCCTGAAAGGTAGGCAGCGGAGGTCGTTCGTGACATCCTTACGGGGTGGGGATATCTGAGCCGAACGTTACTGCTTAGCGAGAGAAATGGTAGCCAAGATGCTATTATAACAAAATAGAACTCTATAACATATTGGTCGAACATACTCAGCAGTGTATCATAATATATATGTATGTATGTAAGTAGTTAACATCCGGAGCCCGACTCGTCGGAAGCGCCGATGCCCACAGCACTAGTGTCTATTTCAGTCTCGTGGCGAAGGCATCGAACGATTTAACAAACAAGTCGTTTGCGAGCTTCAAAGACACCGCCGAGTTTTATTAATTCTTCTCTACACAGAAGAATTTTAATAAACGCACACAACCATGAAGACAACTCGTACACACGCACGCAACCTATAAGTCCTATACACCAAATATGCTTACCACAATGCGTTCATTAATATGCGACAGAAAATAAATATTTCAAGGGATCATTCTTATAGTAAGAGTTAGTATTTCGCACCTCGTAACAGATTCCTTTTTTCAAATGTTTTTTATCGTGTCATTGTTTCGTAAATTGCTAGATCTTAGTCTAGTAAAGCCTCTTCTTGTGTATAAAACATTTGATAGAGAAGTAACGTTCGATTTCCACATAAAGTATACGTCGTTTAAACGAATGTTCATTTCTATTCACTATTGAGTTACGGTAGGTATGAATCCCTCTCGTATACGTTCTATCACATACATTCCCGCGTCTATTAGCTTCCAAAAGTGGGGTGACAGAACGAGCGAGGTCAGAGACAAGAGCACGGGCTCGCGACCAGTAGACGAGGGGAACAGGCAGATGTTCACCTGTGTGTTGAAGCTTTTGTGTACATATTATAATTATATGAAATGTATCTAGCCAAGCTGACGATAACAAGGTATATATATTATGTAACCAATAGAAATACACATTGGACCATCTTTATCATCAGTATATTGTACTCCACTGCTGGCGAGACTCCTCCCCTAAGGGGTGACGTCTATAATCTCCACGTTGGGCAAGTAACTTTCTAACATATCCAGACTAGCCCGTGGCGAGCAAACCATTAAACAAACAAATCTTAATATGACACTATCTAGATATTCCTAACTCTATAGCCTTATGTAATTGCGTGCGCCCTCCACTGAGCTCTATTGAACAATTGATCATCGCAGTGTACAAACAAGTCGATTATCTTGTTCCACGCACCGTTTTCGCGTATATCCGCTTGATGCACTGCAGCGCGGTCACGTTCTGTCCGTCCAGTTGCAGGCGAGTCTTCACGAACCAGATCGGATTCGTCATTGTGCACGACACGAAGCCTGCAACGGAACAACACTGTATAAACATCTCATGCAATGTATTACAATGTGAGTGACCTACAAATACAATGTATGTAGGTACTGGGAATTGTTCGTGGCGCCCTATAATTTATGATGAGAGAAGAGATTTACTTATTATTGCAAGGTATCAGCAACGTTGAATTGGTCGGGGTTCGCTCCAGTGCGAGTTGTCGGGGACAAGTCATATTGGCGAACTGGTGTGAAAATTTTAGGCTTACCTTTAAGCCTTTGCCTCTCCTGAAAATTAGCTGTTAGTGGTCAGTTAAAGTATACCTTACACACGGCATGCGAAGACGAATCGCGTCAGTGCTTGAAATAAAATTGTGCTACAAACTTAGAATTTTAAACTTAAAATTTAAAAGTAGGTAAGTATGCGAAGCTGGCGTGTTCTTGTTCTAAGGCCATCTGATTTTGTTTCTAGACCGTTTACAAAAAAATTGACAAACGTCATTATACCGATAGAGAGCCTACCTACGGTTTCTATTTACCGATATTTTCCTACGATAATAGAGACAACGTTGACGGTAGGTATATTGTGGTGAAACGTATGGCAACCGAAATTTTGGCGCCAAAACCTTGTCAACAATATTAATAACAATAAAATAAGCACTCATTTGATTAAGGCGAAGTATAATTGGATAACATCCAATACAATATAATGATACAGTTTGCAAAAATCCCAAATGAAAAACAATTTTTAGTACTTAATTAAAAAGAAAAATTTATTTCTTCATCTCCGCAGCCATTGTAAACGAACACAAAAGACTACTAAAAGTTTTTGGATGAATTTGAATTTTTAAAATTCGGAGGCTACAGTACAATACGAAGTTTTTTCATTTTCTACGCTAAAAAGAGCGGTGCAAATATAAACATACCATTTTTTTGTGGCATCCTAGCTCTGAAACAGATGCACTGACGTTCGCGCTATGTATCATTATTATAATTTTTAATGATGTATGCTGACTTCATCTCCAACCACGTCTAATGAATAGCATACGTCCATTCCAACATCATGGATGTAGTTTTTTGGGTAAAACAATGTGATAGAGAACTTTCTAAAGTTGTTCATGTTTTACTACAATAAAGTAGTAGTGTATATCATAAACAAACAAAAATTACGCAAATAACTCCCATATGTATCATCGTCATATTGCAGTCCACTGCTGGACATAGGCCTGCCCCAAGGAGCAATATCGCGCCCTGTCCTCGATTGCTTGTATATATGTATAACAATATATACATATGTATATATATTGTTACATCTTCACGGCAGGTCTTTTACTAGGTAGGCAGAGAGCATCGATTGCCAAATATCTTTACTTAATGCACGTACACATGTAAAAAATTTCAAATTTATTATATGCACATACCCGACTTGCTTCCTTACATCCAACACTTTCATCATACACATATGTATATAAAAATATATAACGAATTGTTGACAGAAGTTAATCTTATTCAACCCCTGTTGTTGGCACAGGGCCGGGAGATAATTTCTAAATTTAATTAGCCATGTAGCTCGGAGACATTTACATGAGCGGTGACTGAGGCGCAAGTATCGCGTTTCGTGAGAAATGCATCATCCGCTTCAATGACATTTTCAGTCGACAAAAATATGTAGGAACTAACAATTTCGATACATGAACCGTACGTGAACGTAACGTCTAGAAATAATAATATTAAACGTATTTTTAAATAAAATATTAATAGTTTCGATATTGATGGTGGTGGTAGTAGTGATGGTGGTGGTGGTAGAGGTGGTGGCGGTGGTGAAGATGATGACGGTGACGCTCAAAGCGCTTTTGAATTCATTAATCCGGCATTCAACAACAATATGGCGTTTTCAACTTGATCTTTGGCATTTACATAATTATTTGTTGATCCAGAAGCGACAAGCAAGATACGTATCTCGAGCGATGGGTTCAATTGAGCAACGGCGGTCAATGTCGGGCCCCACATACGAGACCAACTAGTGACGCCACCCGGTACATTTTAAGCATTTTCACGTGTTACCGGACTGTTTGCTTCTCTGGCAATTACAGTTAAAAAATTGTCATTAAAGATGATTAAAAACAGCGAAAGGTCTACTGAACAGCGAAAGGTCTACTGAATTATTATGTTCTCAGCCCGGGTCCCTGTCTTATAGGTTAAGTTTAAGGTCTTATAGACCTGGACGCGCTTCTTAAATATCGTTAGCAAATAATAAACAATGCATACGCTTCGACCGCGTCTGTTAATCAATATTCATGAAGTAATCAAGGGTATATAAGGGCGAGAAATATAAAGAGGATTCGTTAAAAAGTCGTTAGCGTAAAGTATTACTATAATATTCGTACATACATTTTATATTCGTACCCCAGGGCTCTTATGGAGTAAGCGAAGCGCCGAATATCACAATCAAATATTAATTCTTGCGAGTTGAGCACAATCTTAAGATTTATTTCGAGATCTATAATATCGGAAGCGGGCACAGATCCGGGCAAGGTTTCTCAATAATTAACGTTAACAAATGTCAAAAATACTTGACTTTCCATGTAACAACAGTTAGAGAAGTTCTTATTTTTAAAAAAACTTTAATTATCCGGAACGCTTTTTAAATGGTAACTTATTTTAAATAACTCGTGCAACGTGGGAGTGTACTACGCTCCTCTGCCTACCTCTTCGGCGATAACAGGCGTGATGTTACTTTTTTAAATTCATTGTTGGAGTTGCCTTTTGATGTGAGATTTCGCGCGAGTTCGCTAAATTCCTAATAAGCGTAAAACGGATGCGTGCGGGCGCAGACTTATTGTCGTGTAAAGCGTATCTCACGTGATCTTATCCGCAACACGCGTCGCCCGCGAGCCACGGGGAGCCAACAACACTTCCGATAACGACCGCGGCGTAGTAATTTGCTCTTATCTAGTTTAAGTTATAGAATATATTCGATAGTTGCCGTAGAAACCGATATTTTACATTAACAATTCTAGAAGCTTCTATAGAATGATGTATGAAATGTAGAAAGAAAACCAAATAGTCCTGTCATTCGACCTCCGTGTCAATGGTCATGAGCTGGCCGAATGAATGAATGATTATAGCATTGTTCTAGAAGGGTCCACCAGCTAGTTTTCATGTACAGATAAGAAAAAATTGCACTCACCGGCCGCACTCGCCGCTGACAGATGCACAATGGGCGTGTCCGGCGGGATGTGTTGGTTGAGGATGGCCTTCGCCTGCGAGTATGTGCAGAAGTAGATGGCCCTGGAGGGCGCCACGCCCACTATGTTCGGCCCCAAGCCCTTGAACAGCGCTCGCGCACCCTCATTTTGTACGATATGTCTGTGAACGTAACAAAACCTTACTTTCAAGTGACATTTGTGACAGCAAACTTTTTTTAAAATTAAGCTTCATTATCGTGATATTATTCTGGGGGATTTCAAATTAAGTTATCACCATACGCGCTGAACGAAGTTGTATGCGATGAACGATGCGTTGTGTTGTCTTATGAGAAGCTTCTTGTTTGAAGAAGTTATTTGCAAAAGATAAACTACATTACACAAATTGAATTTTTTTGTAAATCAGTGTAGTTTTCATTGAAGGTATTCTTACTGAACAAATTATATACGAAGTAAATACAGTTTTAGTAATAAACGGCACAATTACTCTAAAATATGCATCTTGAATAATATCTTAACTATTTTATTTAAAAAAAAACCAACGACGTTTCCCATTTGACAGATTACAAAGGTGACAATAACTTTTTGAGCTTCACCTCTGGTACGTACTTGGTACAATCGAAATGTAATTGGTAGCGAATAGCGGAACGTAAACAATTTTACACGTATGACGCAATTGAACATCGTATCTGCTTCCATGCCGATAAAATAATGTCAACAATACATTCAAGTGAATACATACACCTATTTATAAATAACTCAACATTGAATGGAGAGTCGTAACGTCGGGAAAAATTCACTCGCTCTCTGAAAACTGCGTAGATCGAACGATCGCGTACGTGCTCTTGTGAGCAATTTTGATCTAAATTCAAATAATAATGGACTATTTTTATCTGTAACACGTTTTACCTGTTACTACTGAAACGGAACATAATTTTTCTTTTGCGGTATGATTGTGTACTCGATTCCTTTTAACGCAATTGTATCCTATCCATTAATTAGATAATTATATCCGTCCACCATACGTTTGGATATAATATCGATATGATTGGGAATTATTTCACGATCATTGCGCAAATGAAATGTAAAAGTAAACTTTGCTGATTTCACGACACTGGATTTTCACAACTGAAATTTCACGTCGAGTAAAATTTGTTCCCGTATGTTTACAGCGAGCGTCAACGACAAGACACGGCAAAGATCGTGAAAAATTTTGCTAATCTCAAGATTTTGACATGTAATGAATGAGGTGTAATGCAAATATGTCTCACGCGCATGTCTCGTGCGTGTCGTCAGGGCATTTAGCTCTTATCTATATTAGCATACTAGCGATAACTATGTCGGACATAACCGGTTTTAGCCTCCCCGTTCGTCGGCAGCGCGTGTACACAATAAATAATTCGTATCTACACGCGAATTTGACGGGCACTTTTCGTACAAGCGAACTCGGTATTACTGTGAATAAATTTAACAGACAAGTGCAACTGGCGTGACATTTTTTTTATAAAGATTTCATTGAACCTTTGTGAGTCTAACTTCTGTGTACTGGTGTGAGTCTACCTTCTGCGTCTTACTGCGTACGTGGACTTTAGGTGATTGTGTTGAATTAAGCGCGCCATTCAGGCGCGGTGGGCACGGCCAGCACACGCACTCTTCGCATGCATATTTTTATGATAACACCGCGGCCGAAGCATGCGCGATGGCCGCAAGCCAAAAATAACGATTCGCGGCTGTAAGACAACCGCGTACTTCCCACAGACTAATCCGGTTGTAGGGAAAGACGCATCTATCGGCTATAATACTATATTAAAAACAATGAACGCAACGAAGGAATGTTGCATGTATATATTTTTATTTACTTGTAACTAGCAACGCATTAATGATTCGTTCTAGATAGAAAGCGCAAATTCCAGCACGAAACCGAATGCAGACGTTTACGGTGACGGTATAATTATAATTATAATGAACAGTGGCATAAAAATTGGCTATTTTCATATTGGGTCAACATTTTTAACACTGCACGTGTTCCAATTCAATACAATGTTTAAACGATAAAATAAAATAATGGCCGCGCAAGAAAAAAGTATCATAAAAACCTTGCGTACAAAGGAATGGCAAAGTCGCAAAAACAAATAATGACAGTTGACAAGCACATCAATATTTAGTAGGTGTGAAATTTATAAATTCAGTGTCATATTGTAGGTATTTGTGGATTATTTCAAAAAAATAAATTTAGATTCTAAATCTAGATTACATTTACAAAAGACGCTAAATCTAGACACCTACATTCCTAGCCGCCCATGTTAGAAGTTATACTAGAGAAATTCTACGAATTGACAAAACATGAAACTGGTACTCATCAAATGTTGAGAACATGCATTAACACGAATCTCAACATTGAAATCAAAACAAACATCCGAATTTAATAAAACCCGTTTTCTATATTTAGCCGTGCACAAGGCGCAAGTACAGTTACATGTACGCGGTTAAGCGATATGATTTACCGACGCCAACGCTCCATTCCGATGAGACCTTAAAGGCGTTAATATCAACGAGTGTACTGTGGAGTTCACAAGTTAATAAATAAATTAGCTTTTTGTATTAATATATCGCAACATCACTGGCGTACTGTACGAGAGTTTTTTAATTTAATGACGCCGATATATTTATTTACGAGATTTCGCGTTACGTCCTTGAGTTAAAATACCAAGATTCATCTAGTTACAAATGCGTCGTAACGATAATGATTTCGGGGTGTTTGTCTATCACTAATGTTACATTACGCGGCTCCTGTTTACATAACGATCATTGATAACACTTAAGTACGTACATATTTCGCACTATATTTAATACTTCATCACGAGGCCAGCCAAGCCTGTAGCCAACTGAGATACAATATCTTTTCATTATTTTCCTCACTCTCGTTGAACCAACCCTATTGTTCATATTTTCCATAAATACACCTGACCTACATTTAGTTTCACTAGCCAGCTACTAGTTCGCATCCGAATGGTTTACGAGTTTAAACTACTAAAAATATAAGCTGTTTTTAATAGTTTAACAAGGATTCGACATAATCTGCTACATATTTAATGTTATGCATATTAACTTTATGCGAACCTACAAAAAGCAGAGATCCGATTCGAATGAAATGTTAATTAATTACGATTATTGATAATATGACAACTAGTACACTAGATCGAATCAATAAATGATAATCAATAATATTACCACATAGGTACATATGTACATATTGCTTGAAAAGGTATAAAAATAATGTTTTAAACTAATACTACACAGAATCACGTGAACGAAATGACACTTAACGAATCGTTTTGTTCAAAGACACGTGAAACAGTTGGCTGGAAGTCAAATCTATATGCATTATTCGCCAATCAATGTACGGTACACGGAAACTGGATATTTTACATTAGATTCATTTACTTCTCGGTGGCTGTGTGTCACATAAGCCATGACTGCAGCTGGAGGGCGGGGTGTTTACAAATTATAAAACATTTACTCGCCACGTGTTTTCTTGTCAGTCGTGTGATCAGTGGGAAACCACTTCGGAAGATCTCGCGAGTTATTTATAGAGTTCCATTCGGAAAACATTTATGCATTACACGCACGAGCGATAAATTATTATTACATTAACGGGTCATATCCATTATGGATGAAATACTGTAAGCGGAAATGAAATACAATAAATTAGTTTCAAATCTCCCGGGGGGTTCAGTCAACAAGCGGACTATAATTTTACTAGTGTCTTTTATTCTTGGGAACGAATGTATAACTATTTAGTTTTATAATTGAAAACTGTGAAAACACAGATGTCAACAATTAATAAACAATTCATAGGGAAAATAGATTGATCAATAATATTGTTAAAACTCCTAAATAAGAGAAATCTTTTAGAAAGAGAAAGAGAAGAAAGAAGAGAGAAAGCTTTATTTCATAGACAATTTTTTTACTTAACGTATTATGAAAATGAAAGTGTTGCCAAATGTTTTAAAAAAATGTATGCAAACAAAGTTTAAACACAACACAACAACAAAACATGTATCAAGCGTACATGAAACGAGAGTCTCACCTGATACACTGTACAAGGCTCATCCTGGCGACGGCGCGCGCGTGGCCGGCGCGCGCGCACTGCTGCACCTGGTAATTGTACGACATGAGCATGCGATCTGCGTTCTTGCTGTATGCGAACATCGCGCCCATCGTACGTCTGTAGCCCCATTTGGCCTCCTGTATCACATGGCCGATTAATATAGTTAATGTCACCGCTCCGTATGCCCACTGGCACGACAAATAACACGAACATTAAAGCCCACTATACTAAAATCATCGTCGTATTTATTTATTTTTATATATAAAACCAATACATATTGATTGTATCGCTTTAATGAACGTACCATTTGACGCGCCAGTGCAGCAGATAAAACAGTAGTATAAGAATAAAAAAAATATTGTAATTTATTTCTAAATGATGATGTTGATTGTATATAAGTCTATGTTAACATATATGTAATGTAAATAACTTATATATATACAGTAAATATTACACTTTTTGATTTAATTAAAAGTTTCGTTTTATAAAACAATCAGGCTTCTTAAATCTATGTGTTAAGCGGAAAAAAACAATTATAACAAACATACGTATTATGTATGTTTGTTATAATTGTTTTAATATTACTACACCATTTTCAACATTTCCAAGAATATTTGGTATTGGTTTCCAAGAATACAATGGTGAGTTTAGTTCAAATTCTAAACAAAGTATTTCACTCTTGGCGATAGAAATTCATATTATTTGGGACATACTTAACGTAATTAAATAAATAGTACATCTGCTTATTTATTTCAGTAGGTACTATACAGATATTCCAATGGTTTTTAACCGCTAATATTTTATTGAATTAATTATACTACACTGAGTACATTCAGATTCGTAACAAGCAGTCCGTGACATAATATAATATTGATTAACAGCAGACATGTATGTACGAGTATGTATGGGCGTTGTTACGTCATCGTTATCAATAAATAACACCGTAGAAAGCTTGATTGTATTGTTTTGTTTCAAACTTGTTTCTTATAACGGCACCGTACCATCTGTGGTAAGCGTTCATGATTACTGGTGTACAACCGAAATTCAATGAATTCAATCAAAATTCTAACCTTGCTTCCTAATATAAGATTCGATCACATTCAATGAAACACTTCAATTTACTTCAATTAAAAACGTGTATATTTCTGATGCCCGCCTAAAGTACATCTATTAAAGAATAAAATAATATGGTTTAAGGACATGAACGGCTGTGTTCCATAACCCTCAAGTGTAAAAAATAAAACAGATTACTTTTTTTACTTGTTTTACAATGGTTCAACTAAATAACATTATGAATCTGTGCTAAAATTAACGTGGCGTCAAAATGATTGCGATATTAACGCGTGCATGTTTTACCCTGCATGTGG
>DWTO01005690.1:0-10551 GCA_018244755.1 Jemadia pseudognetus
ACTGGTCAGTATTGACTGAAATTCCATTTTCCGCTTCATCGTTACAAAAATCCCTCTAACTAGGCGGGATGACGATCTGCGAAAGGCTGCAGGTAAAAGCTGTACGCGGTAAGCCGAAGACAGGGAGCCCTGTTTCCAGCAGTGGACTGGTATAGGTTTATGATAATAACGATGTTATAAAGACATTGATGGTGACGATGTTATAACAATTGTCATTTTCGTTTCGCAGATATGGCTACCTTAGTATATGCATGCGCGTGGTACCTCGCAATGACACTGACGGCTGGGTGTTCCGGGAGCCCACGGTCAGTGTGTTCAGAGACGTGGAGCGGTTCGCCGTCGCGCCCAAGCCGAGGCAAGCGAAGAAGATCTTTGACGGTGACTTCCACATGGAATTCTGCGATAACTTGAAACAGTTGCTGCAAGCGTACTTCAGGGACTTCACATTTGAGAGGTCAGTCACTTGTAACCTATGTATAATATACCTTTGTGTATTAGATGAGGCTTAATTTCAATAGTAGGTTGAGACAGGTTGACAATGATGATATTACTTTAAGGTTCCCTGATTCAGGAAGAGCTGGTAACATTTTTATGACCTTTCTCCCTCGAAAGATAAGGTTCTAACAACAATAATATCTCGGCTCAACATTAACACATAGCTATCTGATTCCAAAATAAGCAAAGCCTGTACTATTATAACCAGACGGCCGAATTTCTATACTAGGACAAAATACTAGCGCTTAAAGCACAAATGTATTGGGTTCCAGCAGAAACCAAATCGTCTACGGCTAGTTAGGTAGCTATTTTTCGGTAACGAAGAAGAGAAAGGTGAAGTCTATACAGGGTTTAAATTTTGCGGTTGTCCATACATTCCAGGTTGGAACGGCCCTGGCGCGCGTTCACAGCGGGCTGGCCCACGGACATCATGGCAAGGAATCTCGGCATCAACTCGTCTTTCATCAATGGCGATCACTGCTACGTCCTGGTCAGGGTTTCCAGGTAACATTTGATTTAATTCAATGAAAATATGCAATGTTTTTAACAATACCAATTTGTGCTTTCGTGTCGTCCAATAGTTCAAAGTAATAGTTTTTTGGTCAACTTACGATAACTGTCACTAGCAGCCCTATAAAAAGTCAGTCAGACCTATTCAGTCATTGTCATTGTTGCTTGCTCATTTGAGGCGCACTTCACTTGGTATAAACTGCTTAAACTCAACGTCAAAAGATTGGTTGTTTAAAAATGCTATAATATTTGTGACCTGAATAATAAAACCATACGTATGTACGAGTATATATTTTTGACGTTAGCTGTATATATTCGTAGGTTTATTCAAGGATCGCGTCAGGGTAAGGGAAAAGAAAGAAAACCATGTTTGAACCCGGTTAGTTGGGGTCGTAACGACCATCATATATATGTTGAAGTATTTTTAATAGAGGTACTGTTTTATGCCAAACAAATTTTTTGATATTGTATTTAACCAATAAAACAAACAGTATTATTATATTATTTAAAAAATTGTTTGATTTTATTTATATAACATAATCGGTTTTTCAAGTCTAAAATATCAGTAATCACCTAGTGATATAGATTTTTAGTTCTGGCACTCGCCTCTGATTATAATTCTGCATAATGTCCCCTAAGGCGTGCAAGTAAACACATAAAGTGTTAAGTTTTAGTGTTAAAATGTTGATGAATTAAATTGCAAGTGTATTCCAGGTTCCGTGAAACGGCAAAGCTGAACGACCTGCCGCCGACCGTTGACCTGGAGGACGTGGTGTTCGACGCGATCCAGGACACGGAGATGGGCGACACGGTGTCCATCGCCGACTTCATCAGGAAATACGGCTCGCATTACATAGCGTCCTATATCACCGGGAATTCTTTATATCAGGTGAATATAACATCGCTTATATTTACCCACCTACTTGTTATGTATGTCTAGAAGTTGTTTATTTTGCAGTTGAATATTATCAAAATTATCCATCAAGATAAATAATATTTTTTTGGCCTTAAATAGCTTGAAAATTGTATTTTTTTTAATAAGAGTTTAGTTATTGCTAATGTAATGGCAACACTAACGAAATCAGTAACGGCTGGATATAATTACACATGTAGATACTTCGAAATAAAAAAAAATGTCACATTTCCATAAGTATTTAAAGCGTATTTTTGCTATTATTACTTACTTTGCATTATTGTTCCAACAGCGCGCTTAATGTAAAATGTCGTTCCGTACTTCAAAAGCCAGCTGACGATATTTTATTGCAGACGAAGTATAATATTTAACGTGAAGTTAAAACAATAATGGCATCGTAGGTGGGCATTATCGGCGTATTTTGCAAATAATCGCCAGCCGTTTCTAAACAGAATCACGTTACTCGAGGCGGCTGGAACTCACGCGGTTTAACACGTTTTGTACAATAATAATAATATGAGATATTTCGTAAACCTTACGCTCCCTGTACTATTTGAGGTCATTGTGTGGCGGCTCAATGCCACACATTTTCTTTCCGTGATCAATCGTTATCAATGGTTCATTAATGGAGGTAATACTTAATCATGATAGTTATGTACCTATTATGTATATATTGTATTTTGAACCAGAATATATAGGTATTATTTGTATGCTACTGTAACAACTCAACATAAATAAATATAATTGAATCAAGCTTTGTGTTATAATCTTAAAGTATGTTGTCTTATGTAAGTTGGTGTTTTTTAGTGATAATATAAAGATTCCAACGTCAGAACTACAAACTTTAAATCTGAATTATATAAGGATTACACAAGATGCTAGCGAGCGGTCGATCGCGACCGCGCTGTGACTCGGTAGGCCGAATTACAGCTGCCCTGATATAATTGTACTGGGCGCTAACGAACACCAGTGTAAGCGGTCCCAGAAGCTGTGCTCTACGATCCTCAACCCTCATGCCCTGTATGGCTATTATGGGCAAAAACATCTAAGGGAAGGTTTATGTAAAGCAGTGGAGTTAGAGTGATGTAGCAGTCGCTAGATGGCGAGGTTGAGCGGCCGCAGTGAGCGTGCTTGTGTCGCAAGGTATTCGTGTTCTCGCGCGGCGTGTACGCGCGGCTGCGCGAGCGGGTGCGCGCGCGCGGCGCCGCGCCGCCCGCCGCCGACCTCGCCAACTACTTCTCGCCGCTCTACGCCGAGCACGTCGGCGCGGTCAAGGTTCGGATTGGCCCTCGGCCCGGTGCTCTACCTTTACTCCAACCCTCCACTTACCCACTCTCTCCTTCCCGCCCACTTCCCACTCTCCGCTCTCTCTTCCCGCCATCTTTTAAAGCCCGGCGATCATAATACTGTATATCGTACAGCCTGTAGTTAATAGTAGGAAGGTTTTTTGAAGTTTTAAAATTTGATTCGTTTCTCGAATATCAACATGTTTATTTATAGCTAAGTAATCATATGTTGTTACAGTAATCTAACTGTTAAACGTTCGGTATAGAGTAACACGAGAAGATAAATGTGGGACTGTGGGAATGAGTTGCAGTTGTGCATCCGTAATGCAATTTCTATTTGATCTTAGCAATCAATAATACCTACTTATATTGGATACAATTACAAAATATAATCACAAATTAGCAATAATAATAGTCCTTTCAGATAATACATACAGACAAAAAGTATTATGATCTTTATCAAGTGTTGTTGATTGTTACTAGGTACTTCGAAAAACAATTTTCATAATTTTTATACTATGGCCTTAACTCTTCTCCTAAAAATACATATACCACCCACCTATAACGAAAAAAGAGGAAATAATCATTTTTTTCTACCCTTTTATAATTCCACTGTCGGAACACGGGTCTTCTCTCAGAAGACCTTAGATTTCAACGATTGACATAGAGGCGATACGAATACTATACACTGATTCCTAATTCCACATTAAAGGTCCAGGATCGAGCCGAGGTATGGTATGCATGACATCCAAGTAATCTTCACTGTGTAACCTTCATCAATTGCACTCAGCAATGGATGTCCATCGCATCACTCACGGCGCTCGCACTGCCGTTCACTGTAAAACTTCTTTTCTTACCATTATTTACCCGCATGTGCATCGTGTTTGATCATTTGTCATTAAAGTTGTGCATTATTGTGTATCACGTGTCATTAAAATTAATCGTCTTATAATTTTTATGTCACGTATCATTAAAATTATCATATCACTTCACTCTCACTTCAGACGCGTTCGAATTACGTGATTCCATTGATTTTTTAGGTTAGGTTATTTCCCATTAATGATGAATCTTATTAAAATTGTTATCATTGCATATATATCTCGCACATAATGTATTCAGTTTTGTTTTATTTCCAAATGTGTTAAGGAAAGGAGTTTTTTAAACAATCCCAAAATTGATCGCTACGTCGTGACGGGCATGAAGATTCCCGCCAAAAGTAGATTAAAGAATTAAAAATATTATTGCAAAATATCGAATATCGTGTCTGCTCTCACTCCAGGTGTTTGTATTCTCTAGAAATGTCTACTCTATGATCAAAGACAGACTAAAGAGTAAAGGGGTCGCGGATATAACTGCCAAGGAGTTGGAAGGATATTTTTCGCCCTGGCAAGCCAAACACATTGGTCAGATTAAGGTAACATAAATTCTTATACCTTCGTAATTAGCGGGAGCAATAAAAACCCCTATCATGTAGATTACATATATTCTACAAAAGGTTTAGAGAAAACAGTTCTAGAATATTCCAAAATGAGGTTAAAAATTAAAAAATTAAAATTATTTTTTAAAGTATGACTTAGTTGTATTTGGGACTGTCGTTAACCTAACTGGGATTAACTTAGCATGCATTCTTTCATATTTCACAAGCATCCTGACATTTCAGTCTATCCATGGAAACCTTTTCTCATTAATGATAATATCTATCAATTTTCATTTGCATATTCATTATTTGATATGATTATTTAACTTTTATTAACAATTAATGCTTCCTATTCCTTTTTTTTTAATTTTTAGTTGTCTCGAATACATCATACACTACTTTCAATAGTTTTAATAGCGTTAGTAAAGTTGCAAAATATTTAATTATATTGTAGTTAATGTGCTATCCTTGATACCTACTGTGCCTTAAGCAAAATCATATTTATGTCTGCCTTGTATGTAACTGTAAAGTCATTTAATTTTCATTTATTAAAGTAGTAATTGTGAAGTATGTATGATCAATATTAATTCTAAAGAATTATTTATTTGAAAAGAGGGTTTGTATACACTTATATTGTGTAAATGAGACACTCAAACTTTTTTATTCCGCAGGTGGCCAGTGGTAACAAAACTGTGGAGAATTGGGCGATAAAACGCCTAAGGGTTCATTACTATATCTTCTCATACCCAAGTTTACTCAAACTGCACGGTGAGCCCGCGTTATTGAGGAACTTGGACACGTTACTAGGAAATGAAGCCCTATTGCAATTAGAATTAAAGACATTGTCCCCTGCGTTCAAAGATTCGAAGAAAAAGAAATGGTTCGAAGAAGTGATAGACAATTATTTAAAACTCTGGGAGAGTAATATGTGATGAACAATTGCCAGTCGTTTTGAATAGGACATTTATTTCAGGGAAGGAATTTTGAAATTTCAATATTAGTTTTCAAATTTTAACTACTATTTGAGCAAAACTGGAGTTCAACGATTCTTTTGAGTGTTTATTTTAAGTCACCACCAAAATATCAACTTGCATTTAATAAAGGAGAAAGTAATGTGTATTAAAATATTATATGTGAGGAGCCATTGCTTAATTTTGTTGTGTAACTAAACAATTCTCTTTTTATTATTATTATTATATTCTCATGCCAGGTCCCTTCCGGAGTAGGCAGCGAGAACTTGCAAAATTTCCAAAAACCAGTTTCTTCAATTTAAAAGACGCTGTACATATAGATAATTTTATAAATAATATTTAAGTTATTATTAAATTGTAATTAATTACCATTTCCGATAAGAAGCGGACTCTGATGCTGTTAGATGAATACACAGTTGTAAAAGTGATTTGAAATTGACAAAAAAGAACAAAATAAAAAATATATTATTGACGTCAAATATTGATTCTCGTTTATTAAATATCTCTTATGAGAGACAGAAATATATTTGGGAAATAAACTAATCGATTAATTACATTACAATGATTTTAATACCATATTATTTTATTACCTATGTATGTATGTATAAAATTGATGTAACGATTGACAATTGAAACACGTTTGTATTTATAACCAGTCAAAGACCTTTTTTCAAAATCGAAATTTTATTAATTTTAAATCACGTTTTATTTACTTCTATGAATATTCTAAAATCCAGTAAAGAAATGGGTTATAATTCTAATAAACTATGTATATGTGATTGTACAATAAGTGTTACAGTGAAACAACCTACTTATTATTTAGAATAAGTCATAGGATTTGTATTTTTGTAGATTTTTATTACACAAAGTGCCTAACATAAAACAAATACATAGAACTAAAAGTTTTAGTAGACAATGAAATCAAGTGCCTGCTGATGGTTTTAATATATCAGCGCCATCTATCGCATTTTCGGGAACCATCATAGAAAGGTAACTTTTATACATTTTATAAACAATTTTGTTGTGGAAATATGTAAATGATGTGCAATAATATAATTATCTTTAAATATTTGTACAAATTATGCGGGATCAAACATGGGAATGCATTTACTATTTTTGGATATGAAAATTTTGCAATGATGTAAATATATTTCTTAATGTATATTTTAAATGAAATAAAAATGTTATATGACTGAGATGCAGTTTATACATTACTTAAATTATAACTTCATCGGTCACTCATCAACGGTACTTTAGTTACTACTATTTGTAACAACACTCTGTAACAACAATGTACCTAATGATCACAACATGCATAGATCAACTTGGCACTGGTGAGGAATGTGCTAAAATTTTGTCTCACACACCCTACATCACCAAAGTATCAACCATTGTACGGAGGACAACTCGCAGTAGGTACCTAACATAACATTTTAATTATCTGTGCTACATACCACAGATAACTAAGAAAAACCCACAACAGGAAGAGAGCACACGAAATATTTGTTTAATGCTTATGAAAATAATCCCCAGTTCCGTTTGCCCCAAATATTGTCCTAAATATCTGGGTCTATGATCTAAGCCTTATCAACGCGAATGAGGTCATAGCTTGAAGCATGCATAGACCAACTTTATCACAAGCAAACCCGTGTACGACCGATAGAGTGTCGTTCAACCGTTTGTTTTTTAAACAAAGAACCGTGACTACGAGCGGCTACAGCGAATTCGTTCCCTCATCACTGGTGAATGCCCTTTTACAAAATTCACTATTTAGTACACACTGAAAATGAGTAAAATCGATTCTTTTTTATATAAATTTAAAATTAACACGTATGATACCTATAGCTTAACGAAAGATGTAATACGTACTTATAACAAGTTTTTTAAAAAGGGTTTAAGTTGAAAGGAAGAAGTATTTTTTATTTAACTATCACGATTATTATACCATTTTTTTAAAATTCTCATAACTATAGTTATACTTTATGAATGCCTGATTTCTATATTGACGTTTACGATACCCAACTCGTCCTTGCTAAGTATTTGATACTTATATCTGAACGATAAAATATGTGCATATGAAACAATTGATTTAATTTTAAACCAACCTTGAATCACAGTATATAATTAAAATAATATTTAATTAACGCCTATTACAATCGAGTTTACACTATCGCATAGATTATGAACTTTGATATGACAGAAGTTTTTTTTAACAATTTCCGCCTTCACATCTGCGCTTCGTGAGATATATGTAAGAAATTAATAAAAATATTAGAAACTTTAAAAAATATTTTAACTGTGTGAACAAAATTTTCGTTTAAAGCTGTTCGTGCCACCAAGCACTGAGTATTAAAATACATCATCTTAATAGACCTGACATGCTTCTCCAAAACTCATCAGTCTCGTCACGCATGCAGGTTTCGAAGACTTGTCACATCATCAGACAGTACCTACTAACCACAGAGATATTAGATACATTGAGGTGGCGAGCTAAGCAAAACGTCCTCTCTTCGATAGAGTGAGAAAATGATATTATAAGTCGTTTCTCTCTGTATTTTTTTCTTTTTTTTTGAAATAGGAAGGATGGTCCTTCCCGTTGGTCTACAGATACGTACACACAAACAAAAATGATTGCTAACTACTTACATATTTAACTTAAAACTAATCTGCCAATGTATATAGCGTCATTTCTTTACCCGACATTGGTTCTGCTAAAATGTAAATGATTAAACCGGCAGCAACTCTGCGCGTCATCACATAAGTATACCAAATGCATGTTCTTTCTCTTTCTATCACCGCTACATTTTCACTAACATACGCGCTTATAGCTCGCCTACTCTATATAAATGTTATTTTTATGGTACTGTATTACCTACACTAAATGTTCGAATTTTAATAACTGACAGCGAAGTATAACAACTTTCCGAATTTTTTCTTTTTTTTAACGCGCCAATTGAAACTTTTTAAAAGTAATGTGCCAATTGTATCCAGCCAGTGTGATAAGGGTTAACAAGCATAAAGTTCTTTAGGTTATCAGTATGTAACTGAGTATCGAACGCAATACCCTGTGAACCTTGATTTTTGTCACTCAATAAGTAATCACATTACGTACCAAGGAATGTGTCTAGAAAAAATCAGACAATTCAATGAAACAAACAAAAGTACGTAGTGAGGTCAAAATTGTTTAGTATCTGATGTTAAACTTTAATTTAAATCTACACGACACAAAATGTAGCCAACATTTCGTGTCGTGTAGATTTAAATTTAAGGTCATCCACTAGCCTCATACGCTGATGTGTCCACCGCCTGGAGCATACTCCCCTACGCTGCTCCAGAAAGGGCGCACGGAATTAATGGAACATTAGTTCCTCCTATTTAATTTGTTCTATCATATATCAATTAACTAATGTTTTATGCGCATAGGCATATATTTAAATCGTGAGTTTGACTGCCATGTACTTGACAACTCAATAGCATAATATACATAGAGTAATTAGTGCCGGAACTTTATTATTTTCGCCATCATCGTCCTATGCACGAGCTGTTTCCTATAGGCGTCCAGGGCGTCCCTACACAAGCGGCGTCATATATACCGCGATCTGCCGACGCCAGGCTTAGTTGCCTCTTACGACACCCTAGTGGTCGGAGGAAGTATTCTCCGTCCACTTCGACACGGATATTATTATGAAAGAATCGAACCCTGAAACCCTTTGAAATTAAACTTTGGATAAAAAAAAGGCTATACCTATTATCATTCATTCCTTATTGAAGGATGCCAATCTTTAAATATGAATCTTTTTTTAATTAATCTTTTCAATCTTTACATTCAATATGAGTAGGATAAAGTTAGGAGCTATTGGAATATACTTATAGATATAACAGATGTGTATACACCTTTATTATTAGTACTGGATTGAACCTCAATACTGGTAAAATATAATGCAATCTGTTTAACACTCAACACCTGGATTCTTAGAAGGTAATGTAATCCGTTTATTCCTGCTTTAAAAAAAAGTTAATTTGTTAACGAATGATTTACTTAAAGCGTTAAAAAATATTACTCAGATTATGACAGGGAAGTTATATAACATAAACCAATCCAACAAGTTCACTTTACAATAGCTTAATACATACTTTACTTCGTTTTGTCACGATTTCAGTCAACTGGACGTCTTACTTGTTGCAATGTATTGAGTTTTATTACGCAAAACCGTGTGATATCAGTTGTATTCTGTAAGAGGACTAATCTCTCGGGTCAAGTTCACACAATGTTTACTAAGTTACTGTTCACATTAGCAAAATGTGAAAAAAAACTCAGTTAACACGACGCGGTCACACGGTGTACTTACGTTTTATTGGCATTTTAATATAATTATGAAAATGTTTGATAAGTTAAATTAAAAAAAAATATGGTTTTACCAGTGCTCTGTTTCGTTCTGTGTGTGCACATGTGTGGAAGTGAGGACGATTTGGGATACAGCCTGAATATTGGAAACGCAATTGACGTGTTTGCAAAGTAAGTTATTAAAATTATCTTTGTATTATTATTGTATGTAACAGATAAATATTTCTACGATCTGTACTAAATCTAGATCGCATACGATATATACTGTTGTGCCGCGTATTTAACGAGCGATATGACTTCATTCATTCATTTGCTCATTCAACACAATCGTTCACGGTTATTATTGCTTTGTTAGAATTAACTTTACGATTTGTTCCGTTCGACGAGTGTACCCTGAATGGACCACAAGAGATACGTTTATTACTTATTTTCTTAAAATACAAAGGAAATAATTCAATTAGCCTCGTAAACGGAATTTTTGGTAATAACAAGGAAAATGAAGACAAAACTATTTACCTACTTTATAATATTAGTAACTAAAAGTAACTTCACGCCTGTAATCCCCGAAGAGGTAGGCAGAGGAATGCAGAACCACTCCCACATTTCACCAGTTA
>DWTO01005691.1:0-10550 GCA_018244755.1 Jemadia pseudognetus
GTTTCCCTTCAAAACGTATAAATCTTTCGCCTTTTACTAAAGATTTCCGTGGAGGGGAACACTCAAATGAGTCTTATGCTATTTTTGTAATGCCTCACGTCAGTGAGGTTTTTAAATACCTATAATACCCCTGTGCTGTATTATTATCGCCTAGACTAGAAGTAGAAATTAGATGGAAATGATGGAATTTTCTACATTATAAAATAAAGTAGCCAGTTCATTATTACCTTATGAATATTCGAAAATCAAAATTGGTATGTAAAAGTGTTCTACAATGTGTAATATTAATTGGAATATTACTATGATATGAGAAAGTAGTACCTACCAGAGTACTTCGTAATAGCTGATTCAATAATTCAATTATATTATACTAGTTGACCCGGCGAACTTAGTACCGCCTAACAGTCAATGAACACATGTTACCATTTAGTTTAACTGCACGTGTTACCAGTTAATTTAAGCTTTTATAAACGTAATACAATGAATACAAAAAAATATTGTTTAGTATTTTATTATGACGCGCTATTTAAAGGCACGAGCCCCCGGCCCACCGGCCGGTACCGCCGCAACCACTATGTCCCTGCATTTTAAATCTGTAATATCTTCTAAAATATTCTCTTAAATTACATGCTGTAAAGAGCGATATTGATCTATATTAAATGCACAATGTATTTAAGGTACTTAATTCGATAAGGATTAATGCTGTATAGCCTACAATCGCTTCGTAAAGAAACCATTATCGTTAAAAGTAAAGGATTAAAAATTGTTATCGTGGGTTATCCTTAAGAGATAGACATATGCCATCGCGGACTTTTTTGTAGAACTTAAGGTGAACAATATTGCAGTATATTATTTTGATCTATCTCGTAGGATTTAGCCAGCGCTTGCAAAATAAGCGCAAAAAATCATGTTTATTTACGACATCACATTAGAAAACTCTAAAATTATCAGTGTTTCTTTACTATATTATGCATGTATTATACATATAAATATTCTCTTCAATCACTATCTATTAAAAAAACTGCATCAAAATCCATTGCGTAGTTTTAAAGATTGAAGCGTCTATAGGGACAGAGAAGCGACTTTGTTTTATACTATGTACTGATGTTATTATCATACATATAAACCTTCCTCTTCAATCACTCTATCTATTAAAAAACCCGCATCAAAATCCGTTGTGTAGTGTTAGAGATTTCAGCGAACATAGAGGAACAGAAAGCAACTTTGTTTTATAATATATAGTGATTTATAATTTGTCAGCCACATGCGTTGCCAAATAATAAAGGTTTTCTTTTGGCAGCATAAGCTTTAATATTTGAACGCATCTGTATCTTTTACAAGCTTTTAAATCTGGTAACATTGTAATGCAGAAGTCACCATTTTGAAGTATCATCGTAAAATTGTTGTTTTTCGATTGTACAATATTTCTCGTAGTAACAATGGGGTTAGCTACTGTTATAGAGAATGAGTCTCATTTCCAAGCCGAAATGGCTAATGCCGGTGCAAAATTAGTGGTCGTAGACTTCACAGCGACTTGGTATGTATAACCTTTCCGTGGATCAAATTCTCCAGTCATCATCGTTGATTTTGAATAAAATCACATTATTTTTATATAAATATTATTGCATTAGGTGTCCGCCGTGCCAACGCATTGCTCCTATATTTGAGCAGCTGCCTTCTAAGTTCCCCAGGGCGGTGTTTCTGAAGGTTGATGTAGATAGATGCGCCGAAACTGCCAGTGCTCAAGGCATCAGTGCAATGCCTACTTTTGTCTTCTACAGAAACAGAGTAAGTATAGGTTTACCATTGGACTTCAAATATGGTGGAAACTTGTTACTAGTAAAGTTAATCCACTTTATTATAAATGCAGCCACAGCTAAGGGTATTGTTCATTGACTAATAGTACTTCCTTTATTGTGTAGAAATTTAATGAATCTAATAGGCAGGTAATAAGAGTTAAAGCTTAAACCACATAACAAACCAGGTAATAAGGGATAAAACTTAAACCACATGGGTTTCAACATATTCATGTAATATTGCTGTATGGGTGATGGTTTCAGGGAATAATATCTAGTAGTTTATTCTCTTATAACAATTATTTATTTTTCAAAATGCTTGTAAAACTAAATAGGTGTATATTTGATTTTAATAAATTCATTTCACTCTGTTAAAATAAAGTATGTAACATCACATCTGTAATCCCCAAAGAGGTACGCAGAAGAGTGTACTACTATCCCATATTTCACCAGTTAGATTTACATATCACTAAGGAAAAGGTGGTGAGTCTCATGCCATAGACTGGGCACAAATGCAAACTCCAAGCCACTGATAGGAAATCCAAATGTAACATCATGGCTGTAATCCTCAAAGAGGTTTGCAGAGGAATGTAGTACACTCCCATGTTTTACCAGTTACATTTACGTCCCACTACTGAACAGGTGGTGAGCCTATTGGCTCACTGGGCACATATCCAGATTCCAAGTCACTATTTGAAAAATTAAATAGAGCCTGTCCAGGACTTGAACCCAGGACCTCCCAATCGGCAGCCGTCCCTTGCAACCAACACTACCAATTAGGCAGTTACTAACTAAAGTATATAATGAAATAGTGATAAATATTTTAGAACTTCAGAGGACCATTATAAAATATGGATGCAATTTCTCTTTCTGTACTATCATAATAGCACACCTATAATCTCTGAAGAGGTAAGTAGAGGAGTTTAATACATTCCCACATTTCACTAGTTATATTTGCTTCCCACTAAGGAATAAGTGATGAGTGTATTGCCGCACATCAGGCAACAATCCACACTCCGAAGAACAAATAAAAATTTTAATTTTTAAAACTTATTGTAGCTAACAAATCAATAGTACCTGATGCTAGACGAGAAACCAGGATGAGCAAATATAATTGCTGCCACCAACAGGCATTCTTGTTTTACTCTTCCTTGAAATTTCGCAATTTGCAAACACTGCTTAGATTTTTTATCTGTCAATATAGAAAATGTGTGTATAAAGAATTTAATGAGTACAAAAGAAGCATGTTAAATCTGTAAGATGTATTTGGGACAATGTACTCTCAGTCTACATGGTAAAAGGGACCTGGTCTAACAATATAATATTATTATATTCAGTGACCACATCAGTGCTACAAACATTTGTTTGATTGTTATATATTGTTGTTAAAGTACATGATGTATATGTTATAATCAAATTTCATTTCAATGACACAATGCAACATGATAAAATTGTAAAATATTAGAAACATATATAGTATTTGAATGTATAGTTGTATTTGAATGGGCATGCTTAAGTAAAGAAATTTTATAGACCAGAATTGATCGGCTACAAGGCGCTGATCCAACTTCTCTAGAGAACAAAGTTAGACAATACTATGGTGCCGAGGATACAGCTGAAGAAGATACTGCAGTTGCAGGACATGTAAGTACAATGAATAAATATTTATATATTTTTGCCTTACATTACTTATATCTGCTTTATAATTGGTTGAAAATTTGGACCTAACAACTGGACATATCTACAAGATTTTATAGTACCTGCATTACATGTTATTGTGGTATGAATAACACTAGTGATCGAGTGCCACCACACAAAATTACTTATTCATTATATTAGGCATATTGGTAATAAAGTAGCTAATATACTATATGTAGTAATTCATGATATTGAAATTATCATCAGCCTACCTCAGTCTACTGCCCATTTCCTCTCCTTACCGCATCCAGCTTCTGCCTACAAACATTCACAGATTGTTATCATGTAGAGCCGGTAGGTGTCCTACACTATGTTCTCCGAGCTGTGAATCACCTATATATGAATTTACATTCTTAACTTTATTTTAAATGTTTTGTTCTATTACATTTTCACTTACATTTGACTTATTAAAGCAAAAAAATGACTACTTGCAAAGAACCAGTTTAAATAGCTTAATTTTTGTTACAGATGGACTTGGTGACGTTCATCTCAAAGAATGAGTGTGAATGCCTCAATGAGGCAGATGATCACCCACTGGCTCATGCTCTGAACAATGGTGGAGGCTACTTAGCCAGTGATTGTGATGAACAACTCATCATCAACATTGCTTTCAATCAGGTAAAAGTACTCAATGTATTCTACAAATACTCAAGGTTTCCGATATTTGACAATCATGAATTGGATGCTTCACTTGCCAAATCGATTAAGTCCATTTTTTGAATATTATTAAATTTTAATATCAAAGCACTTGATTAGCTCCTAACTGTACATATTAATCAGATCAAAGATATGTTTCCCATCATACAGTGTTCATCGTATTTTTGAATTTAAAATAATATATAAAATAAACATATAATGTTTTATCATTTTTCTCAATGACTTGTTTCATGGAGTGATTTCGCAATTAAATCTTCCAATTAATAACATTAATATGTGCTCTTTTCTTGCCAATATAATAGAGATAATGTAAATTTTCAGATTGTGAAGCTGCATTCTTTAAAAATCAAGGCACCCAGTGACAAGGGACCAAAGTTCCTGAAATTGTTTATTAACCAGCCAAGAACCCTTGATTTCGATCAAGCCAGTGGCAACCAATCAGTGCAAAACTTGGAGTAAGTGATTATTATATTTTAACTGTAAGAGAAATAAGAATAATGTCACTGCAACATAAGCTTATTTCTGCTAACTCTATCAGCTTTTGGTTTTGAAGAAACTGAAAAATTGACGATAGTGACAATAGTGATTACATACTTAAAATATAATTCTAAATCATGCCTCATATACCATTCCAATATATATTTTTAAGTACTACAATGTCAAATTCATAATATCTCTTATGTCCTAAACATTTTTAACATCATTTTTAGATTCACTCCAAGTGACCTGGAAGGCAACCCAGTACCCCTAAAGTTTGTAAAGTTCCAGAATGTTCAGAACATCCAGATATTCATAAAAGACAACCAATCAGATAGTGAAGTGACACAAATTGACCATCTTGCTTTCTATGGTTCACCCATCTCAACCACAAACATGGGTGAATTTAAGAGAGTTGCAGGCAAAAAGGGAGAGAGCCACTAAGTCACTGAGGTATACTGTAAGGTAGCTCAGTTTGTAAGACAAATTGCCCAATGAATGTATCCCATGATGGCAGACCTTAATGTCTTAATATTTTATGTCTCAAAATGTGAATTAATGTCTGTTTATGCAATAACTGCTATCAGTATCCATATTTTAAAATTTTGTATAACAATAAAAATGTATGTTAAAATGAGCTGCACACATTGGTGTAAACACTAGCCATTAATTTTTAGGTGTAATTTGTAATCCATCAGAACATCAGTGGTTTTAAACATAAACCATGTCACTTACAATTAGTAAAATAATCACAATTGAGAACCATAGTTAAAAGGGTAATTTTCTGATTTGCATCAAATACAATGTATTTTTTTTCTGTCAATTCTCCACAGGCCAACTACGGAACACATTAAAAAAGTAGATATTTTGCATGGGAATATTTTAACTACTTAACATACTCTAGCATTTGGTCTGTGGAAAATGTATCAATAATCTTGTATTTATAATATTCATATATATAATTTTATAAGTGTAACCATCATTCCATGGCAAAGAATTTGTTGAATGGGACTAAGTAATATCAGGAATTTGTATATTCAATAAATAAAAAGGAAAAATGAGACTTTCAATTCTTTTATTTAATGTGTATCAGTCCTGCTTTAATTCATATATCTGGATATATGCTTCTGTAAGTGTGATCATTTGAGGTAAAATGCTGGTAACATGTAGATCTTGCATTTCATACCTGAAAGAAACAAGAAAACATATTTACTCCACACTCAAAAGAAGACAGCATAAATTATTATAATTCCTACATGTTCCTGATTTGTTCACTAAGTTATATGATACATTGTAAGTCAGTCAAAAAACATAGATCATGCTATGTATATAAGACATTCTGTAAGATAAAATAACTTATGATTATATTATGACACATGTGATAAAAAAAATACATATTACTATTCTGGTCTAGGTACAATGGGTCAAATTCTAATTTATCCCAATTCCTAGTTATGTACACATCCCTCTCACTAGTTGATATCTGACAGCTGCAATTCAAGCTCACCATTGCTGTGTTGGTGTATGAAGAACATGAGCCCTATAAGTGCCTTTCTCTGGAGTACCATCATGTACAATATTCCCCACAAGTTCATAAATTGTCTTTCCATTATGTTTCGCTTTTATCTCTGGTGTCAATATATCACCAAAGTCTACATTCCTATAAAGAAGAAGGACAAATATAAAATAAATTTATGAACACTTTAGTACATTTATAGTATTTTCTGCACTACTTGATTAAGGGATCATTAACACCATAGTAATCTATACAGATAAATAAAATTGGAGTGTCAGTAATGTTAAAATAACCGCTTTTTACAAAATGCATATATATGTATACACATTACAATAACATTTTTTACAGTTTTTGTCTGTGTGTCTGTTTGTTCCAGCTAATCTCTTGAATGACTGGGCCGATTTTGACGGAACTTTCATTGGCAGATAGCTGATGTAATAAGGAGTAACTTAGGCTACTTTCATTTTAAAATTTTTCAATTCCACATGAATGAAGTTACAGGCACAGAATGTGGTGTTATAAATTAATGATGGAGTGTATTATCATCAAATAAGATATACCATTGGATCACCATTAGCTGATTGTACTCTGTCCTCTTATTAATAATAAAATATAGAATAAGTAATACTGAAACCATTCACTAATGCTACTTACAATACCACATTAAAATTAATCTTACAAGTTCTATGCAATTCAAAGCTTACACTTCATAAATAGTAATGATTCCTTACTCATCTGAATGCATAATTCATCATCTTAATTTTAAATTAATGGGTAAGAGCTATCCATCAACTTGAGTGTCTTTTTTTCTGCAATGTTAAATACCTCTTGGCATACTGTTATTTAATGAAACAGGATTATTTACTTACTTCACGGGAAAATTAACCACAGTTGGATTCTTTTCCACAAAAAATGTGTTTTTTGTGAACCTTTTGATATATAAAATTAAGTATGGTGGTAGTTGTGTTATCTCAAATCTTTTTAGAAAGTTCTCTTTGTACGTTTTATATTCCTTGGAGGATTGGCCATTGAATTTGGACAGTAATTGGTAGAGGTTAACCTGTAATAATACACATCTATGAATAAATAAATACCAAATTAAGTATGTTCTAAAGGGTGGGCAGAATGTAGTATACTCCCACAATCCACCTGTTAAATTATATGTATGTCTAACCATGGAATAACCTTTTGCCTTATATAAAGCATAGAACCAAACCCAGATCCACTAATAAAAATTCTAAGTCCAAAAAATCGGATAGTACCCCTACTAGGAATCAAACCCAGGAATTCCTAAGCAGCTAAACTTATAACCACTTGACCAACAAGGCATCAACCACTACTACTAAAAATACTTATCACTGCTTTATAACACTCCTTATCATATAAACATACTTCATTTTAATTTTCACAACATAAATAGTCTTTACCTGTGGTATAATATTTTCTCTAAACTCGTCAGTAAACAGGGGGGTTGGAGGAAGATCACATGTCAGATACAAAAATGGTGACTCTGTTATCATTTCACCGTATTCCTCACTGTTGAGGTCCACCTTTGCTGCATCATCAGCATCAGGGGGTGGTAATTTTCTAGAAAGTATTAAGTGTCAAAAGGTGTAGCCAACTCCAATCTATTACTCTTACTGTTTAATTTCATTCAATACAATAGTGAAAGTGCATGCTAATTAAAATTTACACTAAATTTACTAAGATCTCACTAGTAAATGGAATGTATCTATATGATAGTAGTTTTTAAAATAGTATGTATACCTTTCAACTATATACTTGCTTAGTAACATAATTACAAACAATAGTTAATAATTCCATATAATTGCATGTACCTTGTGTATATCCTCATGTGCCCCAAGAATGATTTGTAAATAATTGAGCTGTTTGGTTTTTTAGTTCCATTCAACGCTATGTGAAGTGAATTCAAAAACCATGATAAAAAATCAATGGGATCACCTGAAATGCCATTCAAATTAAAACATCACATTTAACACTTGATTTCCTTCTCAACAATTTTTGATCTAAATTTATTCAGTGAGCTTGGTCTAAGTAGCACTATTGTTTTTCCCCTCTCTATAATATTACAATGTGCTGAGATAAATCAAGATGAAACATACAAAAGGTAAAATTCTAATATAGTGTTAGTAAACATGATGCCAGATAATACTCCGCATAATCACATACAAACCATTGTCATTTTGGGCCAATTTTTAGTTATTATTTTGGGCTTACTTTGCTTAATAAATTGGAATCGTTTCTTTGACCATAATACAACAGCTTGTAACATTTCATGAGGTGACACATGGGCCTTGAATGCGCGAGGGTTCCACAACTTTCTGAGCAATTCTCCAAATCGTTGAACTAACAAAAACGATGAGTCACCAGGTGGTCTCTTCACGTCTGAATAATTCTCTTCACGCAAAAAATAGTTGCGGAGCGGTCGCACCTGGGACAAGCACTGAAACAATACATAGTTAATTACATGTATAGTGAAAATCAGTGCATACTTGTTCTAGTTGGAGAAAAAACTTTTGTGACTGCAAAACTTAGGATAATAAAAACAAAAAATTGTCATCCATTAAAATGGTAATACAGATTGCAATTAAACTTTTGCAATCAATTGTTATATTAGATTAGTCTAGGTTGAGCTAGACAAGACCAGACCAGGTTATTTTGCTTAGATCAAGCCGGATTAGGTTAGATTAGATGAATGACTTTGAAAGCACAATTGGTATAGATTTGAAGGATACCAACAGACACAATGAAGGATCCTCAAATGTAGATTGGTAAGAAAAATAATTACCTGTAAAATTACATTACAGTAATCATTAGCCTTAATATTGTTCAATCCAACAATTCCAGGTGTGTACATAGTGCCATCAATAGCTCTTGACATTTTGGTGCTGCTGTCCAACTGCTTTATTTGTTCCGATGTAAAAATTGGATTTAAGACATACTTAATGTCGTTTAAAGAAGAGTCTGTTAGGATAAGTTTTAATAAACAGTTTAGAAATAAGAACACTAACTAGTTATTTGTTTTTATACACTTTTTTATATAAAAGAAGTGCAGGTCTTTAAGGATAGTGATATTTGGCACTCGGTGCTCTCTGCCTACCCCGCAAGGCTCCTGGCCTGAAGATACGTACGTGATATGTATGTTTTTGTTCAAAACATTTGTCTTGAACACATATCCAATAATATTTTTAAAATCCAAAATCTGTTCCCTTGATCTCATTAACTGTATTATCGTTGTTATACAGTCTTTCTTGTACAATGAAGGATAATTTCAATTATTGCATTGATCAACATTATTTAAAATAATTCCACTTAAAATTCATAAATTCTCAAATAAAAAAAAATAAGTAAAACAATACAAAAAACAATATATGACCACATTTTCCATATATTATCCTTCGTTAGATGTCATTTGCATTTTGTTCCAGTTTATAAAGCTACAGGGCTATCCACTTCATAAGCAAAATCACTAACAAACCCATTGGTATTGTCAATAACCTGAAGCATCAAAAATGACACAAGAGAGGTACCCCTCCACTCACTGCTATTTGATCCCATAGTAAACATCAATTGAGTTTATGTCATAGTAACCAGAAAACTAATAAACTACATACACCAACAAACATGTACTTGTATAGATTATTTTTAACTAAGCCACTCATTCTCATTGGTATCATAACTCAAATTATGAAACAGTATTAATGAAATCCTTACCTATCACTTCATAATTGTCTGGCAGACAGTAGAATTTCAAAGTGTGTAAATTGAGGAATACATGGTGTCCATCTGCTACTGAATGTGTATAAGCATGAGTGTTGGTACCTCTACCCTGAAAATAATTATTTAAAATTAAATTCAAACATATGACTTTTTACTAGTTTTTACCAAGGAATACATATTTGTCGGATAGAATATTTGTCGGATTATGGTCAAATGGAATATGAACAGTGACGAGCCACTAAGAAGTCATACTAGAAGAATGTAATGTTATTGATAACAAAGCAACCATCTTTAATTTCTTCAATCCTTCTCTTTAACGAAGGCATTGAAGGGACAATTGCATACCCATATCTAATTATAGTTGACCTTAACAATGAGAATGATTGTCATTATGTTATAAATGTTATTTTGTGAGAATTAGTCACTGTCAAAATTATAAGAGTTGTGTCATGAAGAGATAATATTCTGTTTGGATTCATCCTTCATCCTATCTACATTTTATGTAACTGACTCAGACGAAGGCAATGTTAGCCCTTACATTATATTTGTCTTAATGTGAATGTCTCTATAATAGGCTCACCACCTTTACCATAATGGGACGTAAAAGTAACTGGTGAAACGTGGGAGTAGTTCTGCATTCCTCTGCCTACCTCTTCGGGGATTAC
>DWTO01005692.1:0-10550 GCA_018244755.1 Jemadia pseudognetus
AGGCAATCAGTGTTCTCTATCTACCCTGTAAAGGACCGGACGTGATCATATAATAAAATTAATTATATTGTATCATTTTCTTAACAATTTCCAATGAAGTATAATAGGTGAAATTCTTATTCAAAACTTTTGCACTTGAGAGAAAAAAACCTGGAAACTTGAGGGATATCAAGAAACAATTCCGAGCTCAGCGGAGAGCTGATACTAAAGCGCTCGGTCGTACTCGAGGCAGTGCCCGAGAGGAAACAGAATTAATCTTGGGAAAACTTCCGTATAAATAGAACATAAAGAAGATAATATATTTTTAAAAGTATTTGAGTAGTCTCTGAAACCAGCTTTTAGTCTGCTACGAAACAACTGCCAATGTTTTTGTTATACTACCGTCATTACAGAACAATGACGGAGCCAAAACTACTTATTTATTTAAACTGCAGCAATTATTAGAGACATCAAAATATTATTCACTCTTATTATAGGCTTAAAAATTATCACATGAATGTTTTAGAATTTGTCATTCTTTATTTCTTCATTTTATCAGGCAATACACCCGGGGAGTACAAGGACTTCATGTTTGAGGGCAGCTCCAGGGTTTTAGAGAATGGCTCCCTTGTGTTCGAGCGAGTTGCCAAGGACAGCGAAGGACATTACCTCTGCGAAGCCAGAAACGACATCGGCGCCGGACTCAGCAAACTCATCTTCTTAAAAGTTAATGGTAAACTTTCTATTTCATTTTATTTTAAGTATATATTACCATGGTTCAATTTTATTTTATTGAGCATACAATGCAATCAATTTCAGAAACTGGTTAATTTTGCATTGGCATTGTCATTTAAGTAGTGCACAAGTTCCATAAATATGTTTTAAAACATGTCAGGCAATATACATGTAATATGCTGGTATTTATTTACATAATTTTTTTTGGCAATTGATAAATTAAAACCGTTGCGATTTTACTAACTTAGAATTTCCAGTTCAAATTTTTACTAGTGGCTCGGATTCTTGACTTACGCCCGGTGTATGGAAATAGGATCACCACCTATTATGTAGAAACATGGGAGTGCACTACAATCCTCTACCTCTTCGGTGATTACAGGCGTGATATCACATTTTCATGTTTTACCAGTAATTATATACGTAATTGCTTGAAGAGTTTTCGTAATGAATAAATAAACTTTTCCAATTCCTAATTTCCAACATTCAAGAACATGGCAAACATAAAACATGACAAATGGCATGCATGCCGATTTATCCAATTGGATAACGGAAATAAAAGGCCCACTTTTCCCCTAACGTTTATGGTAGATAAAGAAAATGCTCGAGTTTTTATTTTCCTCTTTGAAAAGTTGTGGAATGTCTCGATGGCGTCTCAGAGATGAGTTTGGGACAAGCGACAGAGCTCAAATGAAAATTCTTTGCCGTCATTATTGCTTTGTACAGCGGGCCCGGACTGAACGCAGCAGTAATAGATCATTATGACCGAATACTTCTGATGTTAGACATATATTTTCAGCATTAGCGTTCGATGAAGCTTAACCACGGATAAATCAATATTTGAGTTTCAATAGCAAATAATGCAGACCTATAATTTTCCTAAAGGAGCTCTACAAAAGAATTTTTAAGCATCTCTGTTGAAAAATTGTTATCAATGGAAGCTCATAAAATATTTTGTATTGTCTTCTCGGTAGCTTTTGTACTCGTTTTAAGATAAACAATAACGTTTAAAACATTCATTCTTCAGCCTCTTTTGTAGACACGTTAACACTTAAAATGTTCTTCAATATCGACAGCTAAAAGATTGCAACTTAATTAAATTAACAACGCTTTATTCAAATCCTCTCATACCGCAGGATCGTTAAAGACTTATCCGATCCTTATTTGGTTAGAGGATATTACTTCACAAAACTCATTTTTTGATTAAGTTTCTTTTGCGTAGAATACTCTTTCACATAATTACATAATTTCAATCGTTCCATGTCACATTGAATTATTACACGTCGCGCTAGGTGCCTTAGAGAGTAGGCAGTCCGCACGGAGTGCTACATATATGAAGACTTGATGCACTTTTTCTACATTCACAACTCTCGTAATACATCTAAGTAGGTTTCAAAGTCTCCTGACTCCACAATCAGCCAATATCTAAACAAATTTGACTGCTATCAAATTGAAAGTGTAACCGGTTGGCGTACTTGAGATTATTTTTAAGTGAAGCTTCGTAATGTCGCATTCAAAATGTGTTTGTAAAATGAAGCAACGTAGACTCGGTCGGCTCTTTGATAGCTGATCGCTAGTGACGAAAATTCACCAGCGTTGCTGATTTAAAAATGCACGTTGACAGTCAATTCCTTTTGGTATTCATTGATAATATATAATACGTTACACTTGTCAGAGGTCTTAAAAGTTTTAATAGAAAAACGGACCTCTAATCCATAACTCTCACAATCGGTATGGGGTCATGTTCCAGGCCCAGTTCAGTGTAATATCCATATCGAACCACAGTATATTACGAATATTTTCATTCAAAACATTAAATCAGTTCCAGTTATCATCAGAATCTACTCAGATTTGTAATGTCACATAATATAGTACGTAATAAAAATATAAAATATAAACCACCCCCAGCTTCTAAATTGAATGTCGCCTCAGCCAATCGTGTACCTTGGCCATTCATCATTTTCCAGCGACCATTTCTCCCCGGATAACAACTTCCTAAGCAATATAGCCCGTTTCGATCTACTTTATTACATAAAGCTCTACTTAACTCAGATTTAATGGGCTTCTTCCTTCGGACATTTATTTTAAAGCACTTATAAGTTGTTCGTAGATGTAATTAAGAGATGACGTCTTCGCTTTAAAGTTTTAAGTTCGAGTTTAAAATAGTAAGGCCCCAAGAAAATTGTAATTGTTCGATTGTCGACGTCGGAACCAGCGAGCGTCTGAGCAGAAAACTCAATGAGCGCGGAGCTATACGTCGCCTGTTTATTGAAAAACGAGACAGTTGGCTTCCGCGGAAATAAGTTCGCCGTATACGTGTTCGTATTCAACGTTATTGGCTTTTGTCAAGGGGCAAATAATAATACATCGCCGGGGGTTGCGAGCTTGACGGCTCTCGAACAGATCTCCTTGCGTATTATTTGTTCGATTATGTACACGCGTGCGTTTTGTATTCGTGCTATGACGATGGTAGGAATGGTGAAATCATAAAACAATTTCATAAGTCTTCTTGAACATTAATCTAACTCGTAGGTACTATTATTCACTTTTACTTAAATGTTTAGTTATAAAATGTGATATTAAACAATTAAGTTTACCTTACTAAAATTGTTGCTTATACAGTTGTTTTTTTTTTGGGAGTGTTCTGCGTTCCTCTGCCTATCTTTTCCGGGATTACAGGCGTGTAGTTACTTTTTTATTATCTTATTATATTTTTTATTATCTATTACAGTTATTTAATTTAAATATTAACCGCGGCCGTAATTTGAAACGTTCCTTTATATTAAAATAAAATTGAAATGTATAACAAATTCGTTGGGATTAGAACTTTAGTCATTAATGGTAATAAATCATACGCTGGGACAGGTAAATTCTGATTTATCTAACGAATAACGACTTGAAAAAAGGAATTATTAGCAATCCTGATAGAATTTTTATTTGTTACGAATGGGCTCGTAGAAGATAAGGAATTGGGCACTCGGTCCTCTCTAACTCGTAGAGGATCCGACCTGACGTTACAGGCAATAATAACAGACTTTTATAAAGGTGAACGATTAAAATTTACCAAAAGTTGAAAACAGAAAATGATTAAGATACATAAGAAAAATTAAGTAAGTAATTGATTAACTCGCAAAGTAAACACTCGTAATAGGATTGCTTACTTACCCCGAATGCGATGAGTTCACAGTCTGAGAATCGTCACCAATCTATTTAGAAGTAACCAGGTAATAATAGCATAATCCAGGTAGCGTGTGAAGTCTACAAACCCACACGTGGGCAGCGTGTCACTACGGTCTTTATCCTTCTCGTTGTAAGAGGCGAACTGTATCTGATAATGGAACGTTAAAATGGTTGATGATACCGATTAAGGTACCTATTGCAGAAAATTATTATTTTAATGCAAGTAACAAATAGCAAGAAAAATTGCATTTAATTATAAAACGCACATTTTTTATTAAGGCAGTGCGCGGCAGTGTTTCAACCTATGACCGCTAGAGTGGGAGACTGAATTGTTAACCACTATGCTTTACTATAAAAGTGTATACGAATCTATTATCCTGATTTATCTCGTGATTTCCTAGTATATTAATAGTTTATAATTTTTGTAGCCTAAACCCACAAGAGTATAATTCCAACATAATTAGCAACAGTTGGCAGACATCCGGTAGAGTTGCCTGATTCCAAAGCCTCCATATCCCGATTCAAACTGGGTCACATTTATTTATAACCACCACAATATGCACGAACTTGAGTATTGTAAATTTTGTATTATTTAAATACAATTCTTCCAGTTATAAAGAGAGTGTAATATGTATACAAACGTAACATCACGCCTGTAACCACCGAAGAGATAAACAGAGGAATGTAGAACACTCCCAATAAATATTCTTCATATACATATACTTCATATAGTTCAACAACGTATATTGACTGGTGTTTAATAGCAAAATAAATCAAGAGTAAAGATTTGCGCCCCACCATGAAATAGGGTGTGAGCCTGTTGCCATACACCGGGCACAAATCCAGCCTCCAAACCATTACTACAAAGAAACGTAACCGATGCAACGTGTACTACACTCCTGCGCGTACCTGTTCTTAATAAGTATCGACAATTAAATTAACAAATTATAAAGAAGAACTAAACTAATAAATGCATAATTCCCAAACAACACACACTACCTTTGAATGTGAAAAAACAGCATCAAAAACTACCAGCTTGGTAAAGAAACAAGCAAACTTTAAAAGCAAACGGCCGCATCTCTCGCGTAAACAGATGCTGCTGGCGCGGACACGTTTTGGTTAGCTGGCAAACATTTCCGCTTCAGACGATATATATGTGCCCTAAATAAAATATCACCCACCTACATCCTGGTTCTTATGTACGCCAGCTTTTCAACAATTTTGGAATAGCCTAAAATAATAACTGATCACAAACATTTGCTAATTATATTTCTATACATTATGTGTTTTGCTATTTCGTCACCGTTCGTTCCGTAAACATTTGCATATAATATAATTTTTAGAATTAAAGTAAGATTGATTTACACAGATGCAAACCTTTTATGATATTTTAACTTTTACCGGTGTTGTGGAAGGATGTTTCACGCGTAGAAGTCTAGTGCGAATTGTGCATACGCATTGAGAAAGGCATTGGAATCCAATTACTGTTAGTCCTCAGTCACAGTGTATTATTTATACATAAACAGTAAGTTTCCAAAGTTCTCAGTGCGATATACATCGCAGTACAAACTGACATATGCTAGAACATTCTAAACTTTCTTATCTGTAATTTGGCAACTATTAGTTACGACTCCATCCTTGAATTGTTTCCACACTTTGTAGCAACGAAATACAGTCATACACGAGTGTAAATATATATATGTACATATGTATTTGAGGAAAGTTTCCAAACATCCGTAGAATAGTTTGCTTACTTTGCAACGAACGGCCTCCGCGGCCCGATCTAGTTGGTAAACAGTTTTGGTTCACCCGCAACTCTATTAAGTGGCTTTATTGAAAACTAGCCAAAAGCTTGAGGAAAATATTTGTACATCCTGCTCCCGGGCAGGACCCGGAAACTATTAAGAAATTTTCTTTCTGCAACTAGAAACAGCAACAGGAACTTAATATCATGAAGTATTGGAACATACATATATGAACAATATAAACGATATGGCCTTCTTGTTAAATTATTCGTAATATTAAGTAAGTATCTACTTACGTAATGACACAGGGTTCGAAGGATGCGTGGGAATTTGTTAGACAAAGATAGTTTTGCACAACAACAACACTGACTGGCTCGTTTGTCGTGTTGGTTGCACGCGCGACTGCCGACAGGAGGTCCTGGGTTCCAATCCCAGGTCTTACACTATCCGATTTTTCTAATTTAAATTTTGTAGTAGTGGTTTGGAGTCTAGCTCACAACCTATTCCATACTGGGACCTTAACGTAAGTAGTAAAACGTGGTAATGTACTACATTCATCTGCCTACCTCTTCGGGGATTACAGGCTTGCAGTTACGTTACGTTAACAGAACCTTATTTACAATGTGACCAGCGCCTGCACGCTTCCCGATGAAGAGTAAGACGGTGCAGGTGACGGCAGGCGAGGCGGCGCACCTGCAGTGCGCGGCGTCCGGCGACTCGCCCCTGGAGGTCAGCTGGAGGAGCCCCCATCATCACACCATCGCACATCATCTCGATCAGAGGTAGATTTTATTCGACATATTAATCAGTTAGCAATAAATAACAATACAGACATGCCTGTACGAATGTACATGTAGAAAATACAAAAATAGTTGAAGTATAGAAATCACTACGAATTATGCAACAACACGTCACTCAGTAAACGATGTAAGTGTAATGTCACTGTAGGTACACAATTCGCGAGCAAGTGCTGGACGACGGCTTGGTGTCGGAGCTGAGCATACTGCAGACGTACAGGCAGGACACGGGCGCGCTCACGTGCCGCGCGTCCAACGCGTACGGACAGGACGAGATGCTTATACATCTAGTGGTGCAAGAGGCAAGCTCATTCTTTCATTGTTTACTTTACGTCAAGCTCATTCATTCATTGTTTATTTTACGTCAAGCTCATTCATTCATTGTTCACTTTACGTCAAGCTCATTGTTTCATTGTTTACTTTACGTCAAGCTCATTCATTCATTGTTTATTTTACGTTCATTAATTATTTCCACCGTACCTATAGGTATATCATTGATATATCATTCTAAATTTAATTAAATAACATGCAAGTATTTCCGCTTTAATTAATTTAATTTTTCAGGTGCCTGAAATGCCCAAAAACATACGAATTATAGATCAGCAGTCAAGATCCATACAAATATCGTGGACTCAACCTTATGCTGGAAACAGTCCGATAATAAACTACATCGTTCAGTACAAGGAGGCTCCAGGTTTTCATACATTACTAAAAGATTATTTACAAACTTTAGTAAAATACATGTAACAAGTTATAAAAATAGTTACCAATATGTACCACATATCTACTAACAAACTGTAAAATTTGCTAAGTAACGTAAAATCGACAAAAAAAGATCGTAATATATTTAAAAGTTACATTCTTTATTGAATTATAATATGTTGTCTGATTCTTTAACAATGTCGTAACTACTAATATTTAGTATAATGAAATTACTAAAGTTATTCACGAACAAGATTTTAAATTTTTCTAAGGTTTTAAATGTAATGAGCCAAGCGGAACTAATCGAATCCTGATCGTGATCCCACTGAAAGATAATGTTCTAATAACAGTTGTATTAATTTTTTTTGCCTGAACCTTATGAAAGTCTGCAGATGGTGCTCGGTAGGAGATGCTGCAGCATGTTGTCTCGAGCAGTGACCTGAGACAGGCTGATAATGATGATAATTTAGCAAAATGTTTTAATGCGTCATTTGTTGCAATCAGAATCGTGGCCCACGACGCCCCAGAAAGTGATAGTCCCGGGCAGCGTGACGTCGGCCAGCGTTCAGAACTTACAACCCGCCACCTCCTATCATTTGAGGATAATCGCTGAAAACCGGCTCGGAATGAGCGAGCCCAGCCAGCTCATACAAGTGACCACCACTGAAGAAGGTAATAATAATAGAAACATTCTTATTGACAAACAAATTTATTCACAGCACTATGGAAAGTACAAAAAACAACTAAATACATATGGATAATAAGACTCAGACTCTGCTGACACGAGTTCTTATTAATACTTAATTGAAGGCTTGGTTTAAAAAGATTTAATAAACAGAAGTATACAAATTAGTAGTAGTAGTAGAAGTATATAAATTACAAATTAAAGCCATGTATATAACATAAGAGAATGTTACAAACGTGACGAATGGTTGGCGCGGCAGTGCCGAGCGGGCCGCCGCTGGACGTGCGCGTCGAGGCTAAGAGCTCCACGGAGCTCGCGGTCTCCTGGGACCCGCCGCAGCGGGACCTGTGGAACGGGAACATCCTTGGTTACTATGTGGGATTTCGGGAAGTGAGTATTGATCTATATATTTTAATGTATGATTAAGTATTAAATTATTAAAAACATTTTATAGTTATTTTATGTTTAAAAAATGGAAAACGTAATTAATCGGATGTAGATTTTACTTCATGGAGAGGCATAGACATAGATTCGAGAGGTAATCATTAATATTGCTCTTATATATCAATGCTGTTAATAAATACTCAATATATTATATGTATAAAGTCACTAGTAGCTTACTTTGTAGCGTAACATTTAAAAAATATATAAAACAGTAACTTTACATATAAATGGAGAATAAGGTAGAAATGTGTTTGAGGTATAGCGGGCGTCTGCAGTATACAACAAGACATATTATATTGTTATTAGATAACTGTAGAAACATAAGAGTGTATTACAATCGTCTTTTTACTACTACGGGGATTACAGGCCAGATGTAATGTTTTTTTCAACATCTGTTTATCCAAAACGATTGAACGCAGTGTAAGCAATCACAATTTAGTAATGAACAGCTAAAATTACCTATGCAACAATATGAAGTAATTAGGATTGTAACGGTGTGTGTACTGTGCGCGCGGCGCTGTGCAGCTGAGCAGCAACAGCTCGGCGCTGGCGGCGAGCGGGCCGGGCGGCGCCTCCTACAGCGTGCGCACGGTGGAGGGCGGCGCGGGCGGGCGCGCGCGCGCCACGCTGCCGGCGCTGCGCAAGCACGCCGCCTACGCCGTCGTCGTGCAGGCGTACAACAGCCGCGGCGCCGGGCCCGCCTCGCCGCCCACCACCGCCACCACGCTCGAGGACGGTACGCGCCATCGCGATACACGATTACACATACGTCACTTCTCAGTATGGGAACGGTTACGACTAGCCTGCCGCGGTCATCGATGCGCATTTATAGTTACATATGTATTAGTAGTAATAATATATTCGGACGACACACAGTGTTAGATCCCGATAATAGACAAAAACAATTAGCCGTGTTTATTATCTCGAGATTCCATAATATTATAGATTTTATGATAAATGGTGTTATATTTTATCGCCAGTCCCCAGCCTACCTCCCGGATCTCTGCAGTGCACGGCGCTCAGTTCCCAGTCGGTTCGAGTAACGTGGGAACCTCCGCCGATGCGAGGACGGAACGGTATTCTGCAGGGCTATCGGGTCACCTACGCGCCAGTTACGGATTGGTATGGTAAGAGTAACCGTGTTTTCATGGAACTTGAGATACTTTCTTAAATTACAATACATTTTTAACGTAACATTAAGTTAATAATCCCTAGTGCTACACACACAAGGTACACAAGGTACCGATCCTAATAAAAGCTTCCTGCAGACAGAGTTTCTGCATTACAACAAACTCAAAAGTAACTATTTCAGAATCTACCTATTTATGGATAATAAATTTTTGTCAAGAAAGACATGGTACATTATCTCAAATATAATCGAATTCTGTAATGATAATTTGAGCATATGAATCAATATCTTAGATTAAGTACACGCAGGAACAACACATATGGTAGATGAGGGCCAGGGCGGTGTAAGAGCGTACCGTCCGCAGGCTCCGAGGAGGCGGTCACGAAGCAGATCGCGGGCGTGCACACGACGCTGTCGGGGCTGCGGCGCTACACCAACTACTCGGTGAGCGCGTGCGCCTTCACCGCGGCCGGCGACGGCGTGCGCGCCGCGCCCGTCTACTGCCGCACCGAGGAGGACGGTGAGTGCCGCGCCCCGCGCGCCCCCTCCCCTCCCCCCTCTACTGCCGCACTGGGGAGGACGCGACGGTTGGAAACATCTCACGCGTGTGTATAAAGATAGCTAAGAAGTCTGTACTGTAGACATTATAGCACGAACTCATCTGAAGTCTTTCTCAATCAAAATGGTAAAAATGGTTAAATATCTCCAATGAACTGTTTTATGTAGTCGAGTCGATTAAACTAAATTGAGATATTTAAAATTAAACAGAATGTCAATTTAATGTACATATTTTGTTTTTACAAAGATATTGGATAATATTTGTAATTATTTTACAGTACCATCCGCACCGGCCGACATCAAAGCAGTAGTGTCGTCCAGGAACAAGATTCTGGTGTCGTGGCTGCCGCCGTCCTCGCCCAACGGAGTCCTCGTCGGATACACACTGTACATGAGCGTCATAGAGGATGGCAGAGAAGTAACTGGATATTTTTCTCCTACGATGACAATATTACCATTTAATTGTCATTTAACCCGCCTACCATGGCATGACAGTATTATCTACCATGACATTATTATCTACGATGACAGTATTATCTACCATGATAGTATTATCCACCATGACAAAATTATCTACCATGACAGTATTATCTACCATG
>DWTO01005693.1:0-10549 GCA_018244755.1 Jemadia pseudognetus
AGAGGTAGGCAGAGGAATGCAGAACACTCCCACGTTTCACCAGTTACGTTTACGTCCCACTATGGAATAGGTGGTAAACCTATTGTCATGCATCGGGCACATATCCAGACTCCTAACCAGTAATAGAAAATCTAAATTAGAAAATTTTGTAGTTATCGACCCGGGGATCGAACCCGGTACCTCCCGTTCGGCAGTCGCATTTGCAACCAATACGACTAACGTGTGTGAACCAACGACAATGTGAAATTAACTTTCTCGACAAAGTTAAGTTAATTCGTTAAGTCAATTGTTGTATAAATAAACAGCGTATATGTGTTTTAGTACCTATTTATTATTGTAAATAAAGAGTTTTTATAGCAATGTTGGTTTGATTTACCAAGAAAAAGACGCGTTCTGATGTTCAATATAATTTTATTTATTATGGCTGAATATTAAAGCATGATAACATACCTACAAGCAAAATAGTATTAGGTTACTTACTTACTTTTTACATATAATCAATATTACATTTACTGATGGAACTAATTTATAACGTTTTATAATGCGTGGTTGCTCGGTTTGTAGCATCTAATAATCGCGATTGCTAATCGAGTGGTCCTGGGTTCATATCGGCTCGAAGGCTGGGTTTGTGCACGCTGTGTGGCAACAGGCTTCCCGCCTATTACATGATGGGACGGAAACATAACTAGTGAAACGTGGGTCTGTAATACACTCCTTTCCCTATATCTTCGGGGTTTACAGGCGTAACGGAAATAGTATTATTATAAATCCGGATAATAGTTTTATTATGAATCGTAAATTCACAGTTAATATGAGTTTCATCTCATACGAGTATCTGACACATTGTTAATTGGATTCAATCCATTATCGTTAGGTAACAGACGTTAAAGCTTTTAAGCCGGTTCGAGGACTATTGCCCGGCCCAGATATACATACGTATGTATATCCGAGCGGCACTGCCTAGTGGAATATGACTTAAATTAATTCACAACTATGAAACCCTTTGGTTTCGTGTAATTACTGTGGGGTAAAATAAAAATTTCAATAAGTAAAAACTGAACATTGTAATTTTTGTTGATTTGACTTTGTATTCCAACAATGACTACTTAATAATAATTTGGTTAATTAATGTAAATGTTGTACGAATATGGCAAATAATTAAGTTATTTTTAAATTACGTGATCCCTTTGGAATTAATTAATTTTCCAAACAACATTGTAATATTTGACATTTCTATTGTATAGTTCATGCTAAAATTCACCTATAATACATGCTATACTTTAAAAAATATATTCACGACTTGAATAGCGAGTACAATAAAATGAAGAAAAGTCATTAAACAAATGTAAGGTAGTTCAAAATTGAGAGACATTGTGCTATTCAGAGCCAATTTATCATCATTGACGTGTATAAAGCGTAGAAACTTTTCCAGAATTTTCTTTTTTGCGCTCCAATCTGCAACGTGAAGAAATACAATGGAACGACCATAGAATGCTTAAAACGATGGATTTTAAACTGAACTATTGTATTTTTAATTTAACTACTAGCTACACATAGATAAATAAATTGTATTTTTATTAAAATTATCTTCAATATCTTGTTGTAGGTACTTACTATAACATTCTACTATCACCTGCAACATAATATTAAAAGGTAAGATTTAACTTAACACGTAACATCACGCCAGTAATCCCTGAAAAGGTAGACAGAGGAGTATAGTACTTTCACTCCCACTTTTCACTAGTTAGGTTTGCGTCCCACTATTTACCTAACAGGTGGTGAGCATTTTGCGAAAAAACAAGATTTACTTTATCCAAAATATTGTATAAAATGAAGCACGTTTTCATTCCTTGTTGTTACATGTTTCCTGTATTTTTCGCTTATTTCATAACCAAAATCTAACCTAATAAAAAAGTTCGTGAGAGGTTCGTGTGTCGTTAAACAAGTTTCGTGTTTGTAAAATATATCTCACCTTTCGTATCCATCAGCATTTCAGTTAAAATAATTTTAATACACATATCAATATATCTAATAGATTCGCCCTCAGCACAAATAATTCCAATCAAGATCAGTGGTTTCAAAAGCGTATTGCAAAATCTTAGCAAGAATCCAAATGTTACGTTATTGTTAGTCTGAAATTTAAAAGTACTTAGTCGATGTACGATACGCAATGCTCTGATTTTGTTTTAATGGAAATAAATTATTATTAATTATACAATTATCATACTAAAGCTGTACGGACTTGTTTAGTAGTATGAAAAGCATATTTCATTTCAGTCTTAAAGTGCTACTACATAGCTACTACATATATAGGGGTTTCTAAACAGATATTCGTATAAGAGCAACTCAACAATGATACGCCAGTAGTCCGCAAGTCTGTGTTCAATCCTTGGATTACCGCGTGTGTTAAATCATAACCTTTCTCTGTCCTTCAGCAGACAGTTGGTTTTAAATTCTTATGAATCGTTAGTCTCTAGTCCACGCCCCTAACGACTCTTCGAGTGATATAAGATTTCCAAATCAACAAATTTTACGTACTTACTTGATCCAATGAATTCCATAGTAATTTCACAACATCATTGCCAGCGCACGATAAAGTCGATATAATATTAATGATATACTGGAAATAAGTTTAATACAAACGCATTAAAATTGTATAGATTTGTGTAGAAATTGTTCAGATATGTATCTACAGGATAATAATTAAGATTTTGGATTACGAGTTTACATTAAAAATCAAAACTTACCGGTATATGTACAATTGATACTAACATTTTTATCGCTTTGACGTTTTGAATATAACATTCGAATACTTGTTTTAAATTTAAGTCCACCGTCTTGCACTTAACATTGATTTGAAATAAGTTGTTATTTAAAACCCTCCTATTTACATTCCTGGGCCCATTATTTTTGATGTTCTTAATAATTTTATATATTGAACTATTCTTGCACCTCATCATATTGATCAATATGTAGAACCATATTAAATTTAACTTATGAGAGAACATAATTAACCATCCGAAATATTTTAAAGCGGATAATTTATCATAATCATCATTGTCGTTCTTATATTTGAACATGAACACGAAAATATATAACTCCGAACAGACGTAAATGGAAAATGTACACACAATTTTAAATTTACTCTCAAACTTGTTTTTATAGAGCTTACCAAATACATTGGTATATATGATGCCATATTTTTTCTTATCTGTTAACACCGCAAACATAAGAGCAATTATGTAATTAGCAGAAAGTATAATTACGTTGAAGCGCAAATGGGTTTCAATTAATTCGAATGTCATTGTCCTCAAAACAATGAAACATGTTGTCCAGACCGCCGTATACACTGAGTAAGTGAATTTAACGAGTTTACTTCTTAAACGATTTGTCCTGTTGAATCCGCAGAAACACAAAATCATTACAATTACTCCAAGTATCTCCTTTGAGAAATCCATTTGGTTTAATTTCTTCTTTATCGGCATTGTGTAATACGATCGCGTGCGCCGTCTTCGAACACTATCGTGTAATGAAATGCTTTTATTGTGATGTTCGGTCATTTTTCATTTGTCATACACAGTTAATAATGGAAAATGAATATATAAATAAATAAGTGTAATAATGTAGTAACGTTCTATTTAATGTAATCTTTATAAAAGCATAGAAATGATAAATGTACGTAATACGTACATAAGGGGTATGTATAAATATATGTATGTTTATTAAATGGATATTAATAGCTTTGTGGTACAAGCCAATATAGAATATATGGATGTAAAGACATAATAAATAATATTCATATAAAATACTAGTGTACTGAACTCCTCTGCCTACCTCTTCGGGGTTACAAACGGGATGTTACGTTATATTACCGTAGTAGTCGTTTCGTATATGCTTTGATAAAATATAGCAACATTGGAAAATACTTTCAAATTATTTTTGTAGTTTCACATCGTTTTTAACGTACCTATAGAAATATTTTAAAAGAACCCCTCATATCGTTCTAAACTTAAAACTTAGAATTGAATTTTTTTTATCATGAAATGTAAAATGACAAAAAAGTATTATATCAAACATAGGGCTATGTTCTTTTTCAGGGTTATACCTAGTTTAATGTTACATTCAATAAAAACTCGTTTCAACGCTGTAGCGGTGAAAGAGTGACAGAACAATCTCGTTTTAATATAAAATAAGATGATACTCGTCAGTATAGATAAAATGTACAATGAATCAGATGTAGAATCAATAGCATAACAAATAAATATGGATTTTCAATACAAAAACCTAGCATATACTGTGGTGAATATTTAGATTGTTGGATCTCGCCCACAACAGTGAACAACGTACGGACCATCCCTCTATGTACAGATAAAGATTCGATTAGGGAATACGAGGGGAAGATAAACAGTCAGGGGCATTTATAAAATATTGTATTTATTTGACTAGATAAAAGTTTTCATTACGACTAGACATTTAGTTCTCAACAGATTTGTTACATATAAATGTTTATATATGAAAAAAAGAATGAATAAAGAACAGTTACGTATAAAGAAATCCGTTATTTATATTTATGTAGTGTAATCTGAAATGTAGGCATTTTCGTGTTATATTTTAAAACAATTTTATACAGTTTACAATCTGGTATCTGTAACAAATCAATAATATTATTAACAGCATAATTAATGCTATAAATAAATAATGTATCTATATTTGAGAATGAAACGTATAGCCTCTAACATACCGACTAGATTTAAACTTGCAAGAAAGTTTTCTTCACGATATACACACGTGGATTTAAAAGCTTAGTCTCAAAACATGTCTAAAGTTCACTCCGAATCAAATCGTACTTAAACAACGTAACCCTTATGTGAGAACTTAACACTTGACTCCCATACTTGCAGTTCCTTGAACGATTAAATAAAGTCCTTTGTAAATTTAAAGATAGTTGTACCCTCTTTAGCACTGTATTAACACGCCGTTGTGACGTCATCATGAAAATGACAAGTTTGCGGACACGAATTGTACATAATAAGTATATATTATTCTTTATATGTATGTATATATGTTATAAAACTTATACTTATAATGTTATCCTTATAGGTACTAACACAAAATAACAATGAAAACACTACATAGAGGTCCCTTCTTTGCGATCATCTTTCTTTTTAATTTAATTCCTATCAACTAATACAATACAATTAATTTAATTACACAATACAGTTATGTTAATTATCAAATTTATTATAGTAATTATTAAATTATTCATGTACAGTAAATCTTTGACATCTGCGATCAATGATAGTTTTCCGAAGTAGGTACATACTTGTGGTTATCAATATAATTTTTCTATACTTTAAGTTGTTCTCTGTATTTTAGAATAAACTGTCAAATACTGGGTTCTTATCTAGATTCAAGTAACAAAGAGAATTTTAGAAGAAAATAAATGTATATCTTCACTCATTTTAAACACATTTATAACCAATTGCCAACAAATATAGCAGTGAATTTATACTAAGCGCTGGAAAATGTGTGAAAATATTAACACAAACCATTGAGTACACAACAAAAGCATTTAGTAAATTAATTAACATACTTTGTATATATCGAACTTTATTTGGAAAAGCTGTATTATAACGTAGGTATTTCTAAATAGTCACTCCAGATACAAAGTATTTTTATTTGTATCACGATTTGTGTAACGCGTGTAAATTCCATTCCAAATGTATGTAACGTAAATTTATGTAACATATTAGCTCATCCGCAGACGGTACCGTTGTCATTTATTTTGGCTTTTCATTTTTGTATACATAAATAATTCCTAATCAATTCAGCTTTACATAAATACACAATTTAATATAATTACGTCAACAAACAATAATATTAACCAATAGTTCCACTGCAAACGAGAAGCTACGGACGATCAAATTCACACATTGCAGTGCTGAAGATTTTGTAATCTGAAAAGTGTTTATTTTTCGTGATATTTTACTCTATTTAAATTAATTAGTTAAGTATATAACTGTAGTAAATATATAACTGTAAAGAAAATATTTAGTTTTATCACATAAAATTTCGTCAATATCGTTATAGCAGTTTGGAACAATTACACTCTATATATAAAGATTATGATTTCAATACTTGGCTGAAATAAGATCGATTTATGACTTGAATAGAATAAATAGTTTAAGCTTGGTCGGATTACGACTACGTGCTCCATTGGTCAGCTGGATCAAGATACCCATACCCAATTTTGCCACGATAATTACATACTATATACATATCTTCACACCAGGTAGATTACGGATTATAATGACTGTTTAAAATAGTATCAACAGAGCATGAAAATACCGACTGGGCTGTATTTATATTAACCGCTGTACTCTCCCACGGGGTTGTGCAGAAGTTTGCTCATAATTTACGCTGTGTGTTCTGTTTCATTTTTACTAACATTAGGTTAAGAATATTATATACTAATATGCTATACTATGTATGTTATATATAATATACTAACAAAATGGACGTTAGTCTGAATAAATAAATTTATTATTATAATACTATTATTATTAATTCGCAACTCGCGAATGGTGTATTGAGTTCGTGTTTTATTTGCTCTTGAACTATTAGTACATTCCTAAATACTCTCTTACGGTTAAACATTATTCGTAGTGATAATTAGTTAGGCATAGGCGACACTGATCTCCTCGCTTGCAGAGCTTTGTTGTCGCAATAGTTTCTTATATCCTCCATCGGTTGCATCAGGAACACTGGTACATCGTCATCGCGTTTCTGTAAAACATAATAGTCATTTAATTTCCTTAGTGATGGCCTGTCGTGTAAGGTTCTATTAAATTCATCATCATCAACCTATGCAAATCAACTGTTGGAATCCCTTGAGTTGTTTTAGCCCTTAATCTCTACTCTGGCCATGCGGGTAAAATTCTTCTATATATTATTTTCACGTCAACTTGAGACTCCCAAGCCGAATTCAATTTTTTTTCACATCATAATATTAACAATTATGTTGCGGTATTTGGCGCAAGAGCTCAAGTTTCACGTTATGTATCAAAGTAGATCATGAAATTTGAGAAAATTACGATTAATGAGAATTAATTTATCTAGCCAGACAGCCTTATTGTCTTATAAAGGCTTCGTTTGCGTTGATAACGAAAGATATTCGACATCTAATGGCTGGATAATGTATTAAAATACCCGCCGCTACGTTTATTTGGGGACGTTCATAATTGTAGGTATATTTCGTGCGTGGGGTGGGCATCTTACAGCGCTCACTTCAAAATATTCTCTTCTAAAATATTCTAATTATTAACTAATAAAGGGGATATTTCCAGATTTAAATTATTTCTAATAAATACAATTTCAATGTAATATGCCAACAAAATTAGTTGATCAATTTTAACATGAGAACATAATAGATGGACAGACAAATATGCTCTCGGTTTTATCATTATAGTATTAAATGAAATACTTAATTATGCCTTGATTATAATAAAAGCCAAATCTGACATATTTAAAGAAAGCCTTTTGTTATAGAGAATAATTAAACTCAATATAAATTTTAGCACAAAGATGTCGTTTAATATTTCAGAAATTCTAAGAAAATTGAAGGTGATACTTAAAGATAATAAGTGATCAGTACAAACAAAGGGTTTTTGTGTTTCGGAGAGCATTTAAATAAAGTTCATGTCGACATTCACAGATACGACTTATGGAGATCTTACTTCATCCTAAGTTCGATAGCATGATTCCGAATACGAGTAGCCACATCTGTTGCATTTTTTTTTGTGAAAGCTACGAGATTCTACTATCTTATTTATATAAGTGCTTATTTTAAAAAAGATGCAGTAGCACACCTAAGAGGTTTCCTTCGCAGCTTCTTCTCCATAGCGAGGCTTTTTTCGACGCAGTGGTAGTTTCATTTTGATATGCAAAAAGTGTCGTATTGAACCAATTGAATAAATGACAATTGAATTTGAATTCGTTACCTGAAATAGTACTTCGCCTTCAAAGTACGTCAACTGATGTTTCCTCGTTCTCAACAAAATACCCACTAGTTTGTCCGATATCACTGTGTATATCTGAAACAAAGCATTTTATTTATTTTGTTGTTTTAACAAGTTTAATTTATTAAATTTCCACTTAAATTTTAGCTATTCGTTTGCTATTCATTCTGTACCGTAACATTTCACAAGTTGACAAATTTGGTAGTAAGTTTGGTAGTAAGTAAATGTACAGTTTTTTATTTTTATTTCATGAACTTTTGGAATAAGTCGCTGATATCTGTCATAAATATTTTTAATACCTACCTATTTTTGTCTCCATACCAAATATAAAGAGTATGGAAATTATAATTAAAATATACCGATCTCTTTATGAATCGTTTACGATATAATGATCTGACTGTTTGAACCATTCAAAATAAACAAACTTCAGTCAAATTTTCCCTCGTTTATTTCCTTAGCCGTTTCCGTTTGCATTAAATATTCAACATTCCACCTTATATGCGTTCTCTTCAGAATTCTTAATATAGCAGATTCAGTAAATACACAATTTAGGTAAATACAATACATCCGTGGATACATAAGTAAATACAGAACTAGAGGTGAGATTTTTTTTCACATTTTGTTTCGGTATTTAGTTCCGGATGACGATCTGCGAAAGGCTGTAGGAAGACGCTGCATCCAGCGAACCGAGGACAGGACGTGATGGTGTTCTTTGGGGGAGGCTTACGTCCAGCAGTGGACTGAGGTAGGCTGATGATTACTTACGATTATACTCTAATCGTTCAGAATAACGTAGTACCTACGTTTAATACCTATGTGTATTTCAGTATGTATAGATTTACTGAGAATGTTCTTTTATGTGTGTCCACTAATACTTTCATCCATAGACCAAGCTGTGCCTTGTTTGCAATCAGTTGGTCGTGTGTCGTTTATGTAGAGTTGGTTGCAATTGCGACTGCCAATTGAGAGGTCTTAAGTTCAAATTCCGGGTCGGGCACTATTGGTTTCTCTAACTTTTACTAGTGACTCGCAGTGCCCAATGTATAGAAATATACTCATCATAGTGGGACGTGGACATAATTGGTGAAACATGTGTGTACTACACTTCTATATTCTATATTCCTCTGTCTACCTCTTCGGGGATAACAGGCGTGACGTTACATTGTATGAAGGATATATTTGGCACTCGATGCTAGAGAGCACCGAGTCCGCCCGAATCATCACGCCCGCGAGTCATCACGCCCGCGAGTCATCACGCCCGCGAGTCATCACGCCCGCGAGTCATCACGCCCGCGAGTATTCACTCCCGCGAGTCATCACGCTCGCGAGGTATCACGCTCGCAAATCATCACGCCCGGTCACTTATGAAGTAGGGCTCTGCCTACATTATAATAATAAAACTCGTGTGTCCGCTATGTTTATTACTTGTAACATAGAGTAGTATTTATTTATAAAAGCTGCTCTGTACATTTCTCCCCGCTCTCAACACGCAAATAGCCTGACGCGTCGCAAGGCACGATCACGCACATTCATTACGGGACGGGTGTTCATCAAACAGCAGACAGTTGTGTACGCGCGCTCCGTAGTGACGTCATTGGACATTCCACCCGCCATTACCGCCAAGTGTAAATTTGGCATGCGTTCGCCCGACCGTCGATTCGTAATTAGCAACGTGCACAGCGAACGTGGCCGAATATGGAAACGGAAATCGCCAAGCGAAAATAAACACTGGAATGTTTATGGACTTGATCCTTCTTAACCGCTACTATTTCAACGTACATAATAATTAAGCTGCATTCTGAGGGGAGAGCCGTGTTCAACATTGGACCGGGAAAGAGTCGTAATCGATCATTAACTCTTTCGATCGAGTTAACGATCGATGATGATAAGTTGAATTACACACGAACATGTTTTTTGGATATGTGGGTATTTAAGTCATCTTTCGTTTTAGTATCTCCATGTGAAAAGGGCCTAAAGCGGTTGTCGTGTTATCATGGATTCACTATTACGTCTCAGCGATAAGCGCCGAATCAATAGGGCTTAACAAGATTACTTTTTATGTTCGTTTAACGTATTTTTTCAATTTAGTGCAGAACAAAGTGGAAAGTACCTACCTATTATCAATGCATTATTTTTGATTAAACTCTGTACAAAATTGTAGAAAAAAAAATTTCAGACCTCTACCCAGTCTGGCATTTTTTAATCAATAAATCCATAACCTTCAGAAATGGGTAAAACCTTTGAAAAATCCTCCCAGTATATATCCACACAGGATATACATATATCCAGATTAGTAGGGATAGTTCGATATTTTCAGGATCAGGGTCGTACGCTGAAAATATTCTTGGTACTCATCTATTGAACGCGTGCCAAGACATTGTCACAATGTACTGCTTTCTGATACTCTAGACCTGATATGCATTGTAGAATGTAACGCGGACATATCAAAGCAATTGTACTAAAGGATTTCAAAAACGATACAAAAAATCTGATACAGTATCATAAATCACAGTTAGAAAATTTGCAAAGCG
>DWTO01005694.1:0-10549 GCA_018244755.1 Jemadia pseudognetus
CGGAAACGATTCACTTGTGTTACGTAGAAATTTATAGCGTAATCCGTCTGACTACGGGCTAATGGGCGATCAAAGATTTTGTTCTCTGAACACCTTCAAAATTCTCATTCAGAATATTTGACATGAGTTTCCTCGCAACCGATAGAGCGTAAATCATAATGTTCTGAGGTTTTAAAGAGACGGTAATGTAAAATAAATTTGAAGAGTAACCCTTAAGTAACATTACCTTTAACAACTTTATAAATTTGTCTGATTTACTTTATAAAATACAGAAAAAATCCACATGATTAGATATATGGCATAAATTAGATTGTTATAATACACTAAGGGACACCATATGCAAAAGGTACCTATATAGAATTGTTATAACTTGTTATTTAACCATCAAAGAGGATCTATAGACATTTTAAATTTAGATTTATTTCAATAATTGGAATAATAATACATAACAATATCTCGGGACATCTCCACACACGGCTATCTGACCCCAAGGTAAGCGTCAAGAGAGCTTGTGGTATGGTAACCAGACGGCTGATAAACTACATATATACATATAAATATGTATATACTTAAACAGATTTTTTATTTTTACACCCAGACACAGAACAAATACTTGTGCTCATCACAAATATAGGTGAGAATCGAACCCACGACCCCCGGCGCAACAGTTAGGTTCGTTAACCACTGCAAAATTGTAAATTATGTTTAAATAGTAGCTGAATAAAAACTAGTACAACTAATAAATAAATTTACAAAACAAATCATTATATGAATAATAAATTTAATTAAATAACCTGTATAAGAATGAGGATCTCAAATAGCCCAAAACCACAACACCTTAGATTCGATCCGACATCATAGTTATCCCGAAAAATTTATGTTAGTCCGGCATTGATCGGAAACAGAACTTATCCATTAGCGTCATCTTTGGAACAGCCTCAAAGCGCGTAGCGGTATCTCGGCTTTAAGGCATTACGATTCATCCACTCCGATCAAATATGTGAGCGAAACGTCCAGTTTTCCTCTCAAGACAGACAGGTCAATGGCATCCGAAGACCCACATACATATTTGCGTTCATAATACATGTACATACTTTTACGTATGCCGTATCGTACACCTAGCCGTTATCCAAGCATTGTTAAGAATAAGCAAAAATATAGATAGTTGACTGTGTTCATTTTTCTCTATGATAATCTAGTCTTTTAAAATGAAAAGCGAATCGAGAGGTTGTCCCATGATAAACAGAATCGCGTGTACCCCTACAGGGTAACTAAACCGATGTTAGGGTATCACTACACTAAATAGCATTAATACTAGTGTTCGTTTTCGCGTGTTTAGTGAATTACTTGATTTCGTTCAGATTTTGCTCCCCAATGGTATATTTACACCATCAGTCTATCAGTCTACTGTTGTAGACTGTTGTAGACTGTTCTGGTAGACCACAGAACGCTACGCGATATGCCACGCCAGTGTGACACGTGCCTTATATTCGCCGCTCGAACGGTCACATTAAACTCTCCATTTAAATCCACATTTGTTTTCTCATGTAATGAATGGGCATAGAAAAGAGGATCAAAACAGATTATAGGAAACGTATTACGTAATGAACAACCATTCGACATAACGTTTTAAACGGTCACAATATTGTATAAGCTATTTTCATTGAAACATATGTAAACGATCACGATATCTCGAGAACTATGCGTCCGATTGAGTTGAAATTAAGCATAGATACTTATTTTCCGATGTGGCCTCTGAATTAGAATGGACTTTCAAATAGTAAAACATATGTGTTTATTAAAATTTGTAAATTCATCCCCAAAGGGAAACTTGCTTGCTTGCTTAAAAGGTTGTATGGAAATTCGTCGGTACGGAAAATACACAGCAAAAATTTTAGGTTCAGACTTTCGATTAACTAACGTGTACGATCTATTGGAATGTATTGTACATACATATCCTCACGCCGGATCCATTGAGCATTGTATTGTAATATCGTATTCTGCGCAAATCGGAGGCAAATGCCAGCATATAGTAAGATATCCGTCAAAAGATTGAGTTTGCAATTCCAATTATACTGCATTCTGTTTACGTAATCGTATTTTGCGATTTGGTCCAACTAAAAGAAAAATGTAAGTATCTTTGTCTGGTTCACGACAAAGCACTATATTCTGTTTGGTATTCTTTTAAGCTCCACATTCCGGCGCGCTATAGCTGTTATCCCCGGTATTTGTCTACCGTTCAGCTTAACCTGCTTAGGTACACCCAGCTTAAAGACATTACATTCGTCCTTTGGTAAGTTTTGTTTAAGTTTATTTAAATTTGGAACATTTAAGAGAATTTAAATTCTCTTAAATGTTCGAAATTTAAATTATCCAAATTAAAAATCTATTATTTATCAGCCAGGGAAAGCACAAACGTCATTTATGTAATTATAATAGCTGTATTTTTTGAGATTCTAATCACGAGACTATTAAATGAGATGTCGTTCAAATATTTCCAACAGGGAAACAATTTTCGGCCGTTTTGATTGCCGTTCGATTCGATCAAAAACTTTGCCGGGCCGCCTGTGAAATTTATTCGATGTCATTGTAAAAATTGTAGGCAATGTCGGAGCAACTCCATTCGCACTGTACTAAACATTGTTAATTTTTTTTTCAATTTAAACGTCAAATAATATTTTGGAAAAAATTGTTTATTTTTTCTTCATAGTGAACGTAACGACATAACGAAACATTACGCCTGTAATCCCCGAAGAGGGAGGCAGAGGAGTGTAGTACACTCCCTCGTTTCACCAGTTACGTTTACGTCCCATACTTTTTTCTTAGTCAGGTCAAATCAATTCCGTATCACTGGCAGTAATTTAATTAACATTTTAACTTGTGTTTTAATAAGTCACAGACACCCTAGTTTATGTATGCATAAACTCATGTACGTACCTATATATTGAACATACACAGAAATATTAAGGACTCGGGGTCAAAAGACCTTCTGCATAGTAAGCGGCCGGTCGAAGACCGTTCTTGCAAGCTACTTGTACCTTATTTTGAGGGACGTTTATATGAATCGGAACGCCGCTAGATGTCAAGGTGTTTTAAAACAATCGTCAAACCTTAACTCAAATCGTAAAACTCTGCCTACCTCTTCGGGGATTACAGGCGTGAAGTTACGTCAAACCTTGTCGAAGGTTGTTTGACAGTTTGTAAAACTCCCATGTTATACATGTTGGCATCTCGCCTATATCCACCAAAATAAACTGAAAAAACCATATAAAAAAAGATGTTTTACTTCTTTATTATATCATTTAAGTAATATATGTGGTATCGGAAATACATCAGTTTAATAATTGGTAAAAGTCGTTGTAATAAATACCAAACGACTTCAGCACGACCCTAGAGGAACATTATGAAGGAATCAATTGGTGCCAATAAAGGTCGTATTTAAGAAAATAATCTCTATTGTCATCATCAGGAGCCTATCTCAATCCACTGCTGGACTATGGCCACCTCCAAAGAGTGCCATCGTGTCTTGTCCTCGATTTACCACAATCTGCCTGCAGATTTTCACAGATGTTCACCTCACCTGGCCGGAGGGCGTCCTGCACCAGCACCATCTTACCTGCAGTCATTATCTTTACGTTCTTCCAAGTGCAACAGCACATTATGTGTATATATTACTTCTACTGCAACTGCTAGGTTGTAAACGTAATGAAAATCACACTTATTTTTCTAGTAAAGTCCACACGTTTAAAAAACACTATAAACATTATATCACAGAATTTAAAAAATACCAAATTTGTGCCCGGTGCATGGCAATAGGCTCACCACCTATTCCATAATGGGACGTAAACGTAACTGGTGAATTGTGGGAGTGTTCTACACTTCTCTGCCTACCTCTTCGGGGATAACGGGCGTGATGTTACGTAAAAAATGGCCATATAAGTTCTGAAGGCTTACATACCACTTAATCGTATAGTAGACTTAATACTAGTATGTACCTGTATATAAGGAATTTCAGTTGCATCTTTTTTCAGTCATGACGCCTGTCATATATGAGAGATATATATATCTCTCAGTTACTATTGATCCTGTCTAAGTAACAAATTATATTCTTTTTTAAGTTTAATGTTGAAAATAGGCCTCCCTAAAGGGGTTTTTGTCCATAATCGTCGCGCTGAGCATGCGGGTTGGATATCGGGTGCAATGTAATAAAAAAGTGTAAAAATAATTAAATGTTAACTATGGAATGTCTATTTCAAAGCAATTATATAGGATATGTATGGCCAGGTCACCATTGAACAGACACATCAAAAGATGTATCGTATTGGAACATAAGAGCATCGTTAGTACGTACGAAATGAGCGGAAATTTTAGGCCGAGAGCTTGAAAACTTGGCATGACTTGTGCGGAATTTTTAAGATTTCATTTTTTCAAATAAAATTTTGTATTCATTGTTAAGATGGTTGGGGTTGTTTATAATTACTGGAAAGACAAGTATTGTAGCTTGTTCTGGGAGGGGTGTAGCTCCAGCCACCATATTATTACGTTTCTACCATTTTTTGGCGAATTTATTCACTTTCATTTTTAATTTTGTGTGTATTTTTTTTTACCAAACGGCCTTGTACTAGTTCTTATTATAATCTATCTTGCACCCTAAGAATGTTAAAAGATGCACACGACACATTTCTTATTTGCTTTGTGGAAAATACATTCTAAGTCGTATGTTGGAGTTAAGCTTTTTTTTAAAAGAATCTATGAAATATTTGCATTCGTTTTTGAATCTCTTCATTGACAATAGCCTAGTAGGTACTTACTATCGAGGCTTACGCTCTCAAGTGAGATAAAAAGTTACTAAGTCGCCGTGATGTGGTGATTGCATACAGATGGACAAAACTATATAACTGTACTGATACATTTTATTTGTTCTTTTAAAATATGAGTTAATTTTTATGTATGAATATACTGTAGGTACGTGATGAAAGTGAATATATATGAGAAATTAATGAGCATATCAGGTAGTGTAGGTAGTGGTGTTTAGCACTCGGCGATCCCTAACCGCATCTACCCCGTAAGCGACATGGTGTGATAATAAAATAAAGTTAATAGAAAAAAATTCAGTCGCATTTATATTATTGAGTAATAAAAATAAGGTCTTTATTAATAGTATTAAAAAAAAATTAATCGGCTCGAAGTCCTGCAGGCGGGCTGACGGCGGGCTCGCTGGCGCAGCTCATCGCGTCGCCGACGGACCTGGTCAAGGTGCAGATGCAAGCCGAGGGGCGCCGGCTGCTGCAGGGCAAGCCGCCGAGATTCGCCAACTGTCGCCAAGCGTATGCGATGCTGTACGCGGAGAGCGGCATTTTAGGCTTCTGGAGAGGTACGAACTACATGACATGGTAATCAAAATGTATGATTGCTATCTGCTATACCTGTATATATGTATATTAAAATACAGGAGTGGGGTAGGTAATTATTTTCCTTTTCCGGGTAGAAACCGGGTATGTAGAGTGAAATTAAGATAATAACAAGCAACGATAATTAAAGCTACAGAAAAATGGTGTTATTAAAATAATTTTAAGAATTTCATATTGATATTATGCAGAAAATTGAGAAAATGTTCATTAGCATTTCCGCTAAATTGACCATTTTACTCGAAATAACGCATATTAACAAGATATAATCATCCTTATTGAAAACGAACTTGTATCCAGCCATTTCCTTTTAAAATACAATTTAATATGACGTTAAAGTAGCCAACACTATTGTATCCATGACTTGCATAATATTGAAAGAGTGAATGAATTGATCAGTAAATACTGGTACCTACATATAGGTGAATGTTGATTACGTCCAACAGTGGAACGATAAAAGGTTTGATGATGGTGGTGATGATGGTGGTGGTGGTGGTGAAGATGATGGTGGTGGTGGTGACGATGACGGTGATGAAGTTCCACGTGAGTGTCTCACTATCGTGGTGCCCGTGGCGCAGGCGCGGTGCCGAACGTGCAGCGCGCGGCGCTGGTGAACATGGGCGACCTGGCCGCGTACGACTACAGCAAGCAGTTCCTGATGCGCGAGCTGGGCATGGCGGACACGGCGCTGCTGCACGCCGCCGCCGCTGCCGCCGCGGGCTTCGTGGCCGCCGCCGTGGGCACGCCCGCCGACGTGCTCAAGACAAGGCTCATGAACCAGCCGGTGGGCCCCCACGGGAGGTACGGCCGCATTCTACTTGTTAAATGCCCGTTTACATAACTAACTGTTATATATATTGTTATATTTCCTACGAAAATTTGATTTTCCCTTTTGATTAGCCAAAACTTTAAAAAATATGACAAAATATCGCTCAAGCCAACGTTAGTAAATTAGAACACCTTTAATTGTATATAAGTAAGTAAGTATAATACAATCATCGTAATATATCACGATTGGACCACAGTCGTAATTTCGTGAATGTGAGCAATGCACAACTCTCATTGGGAATCCTTCGTTAGTTTTAGTTCGTCCACCACTAATTCTGCATAGAGCTGATGTCCGATTCTAATAAATATATCCTGTATTTATAATTATCATATCATCACGCCGGGGCCCTCCTGAGACAGGCAAAAAGCACAGAGTGCCTGTTCTTCAGAATTCCGTGTTATAGATCTGACGTGTTGAGGATAGCTCTTGTATCTAAAACTAAATTTAAATGTCTCATATTTTAAACCCAATTTCTTCTACAAAGGAACATACCATTTCTCCTCAACGGCATAAATAGCCCGGTAAATCACGTAACGTAACTCCTAGTAATGAACTAAGTATGTACATTTTAACTTGATGGAACACGCGAACAGTCAATGAAGGTAACCTCTATTTCATATATAGTTCAGTATTGTTACGTATATACACACAGATAATACACATTATTAAGAACAACAACAAGAGAATCGTTTTATTCACATATGAGTTGCGCGAACATCGCCTAACGTTTTAGAATATAAACAGCCGTCCCGGTGATTATGTAACGCACTTTAGAGGTTACGAGCGCTGCTAAAATTAGACTATTGTAATCTAAAAATATCAAATCTATTTCGATTACTAGGTCATTGTGTAACAGCTGATAATGCTTGGAATTGATCTGTGGCGTTAAATGAGCCTTATCTTTTTGTGTAATCATTTTATTTACGTTCCCTTTATTGCAAACATTTGTTATCATTTGGTTATTATAAAATATTTCATTCATTCAATTCACGATGTACCTAGTAACACCATTTTGGTACATCTAGTGTATCAACTATAAACTGTATTTTATTTATACTACTTTCCTTGCATGCGTAATTTACAATACATACATCGAATCTGAATAGCTTTCAAGTAATTCAGTTGTAGATGCATTTCAATGTTGCATTTTATAGTGTGATTTAAAGCACAGCACACATTTAAAATTAATGCAGTTACATGTGTAAAATCGTGCAAGACGCCTGCAACACATAGTAATCAACTTGACACTTGTGAGTCGAAGTTCGACGTGTCCGTACCTCTCGATTACGTCATAGTGAGGTGAGTAGTCAAATTATGCGGGCTATAGTTGAAAAGGCACGGTGGGAAAGGAGAGGTACATGCTAGTACTACTGTAGTAGGTAGCTGGGTCGAGGTCACGTAACGGGGTCAAAGTCGGACTCCACCGCGCACGCTCAGTCAAACCGCAATCTATGTCCTTTTCCTTTCGTTTCAAATCTCCGTCAATGATTTTAGTTACTCTGTGCCCCGATGTTGAAAGTGAAATCACGCAGATGTGAGTGTAACAGATGTGATCCGTAATGCTTGCAGTATAACCTTGTTCCATGATTATTAGGTACATGTCTACAAACAATTATATCAACGGACAACTTCCTTTTAGTGTTTCTGTTGCATTTCGTAGTACGAAATAGTTACAAAAGTAGCGACAAACGAGCGATTGAGTAATATAATATTTATGAGTATAAAAGTGAAATAATCGAATTATTTGTTCTCTCAGATGTATGTACGTACTTTATAATATAGTTATTTATTAGGTAAGTATTTAAAAGAGGTAACATCACGCTTGACATTCCCGAAGAAGTAGTCAGTGTACCATATTGTACTCTCCCACATTTAACCAGTTCATTTACCTCCCACCAAGAAATAGGGAGGGGAAAATATAAAATAAATATTTACCATTTATTAATGTAAAGAAATACATCAGATAACTCTATTAAAATACATAGTTCTATGTAAATCATTTTTACCTGTTTTGTAATATTTTATAGACGAGTACCTACGAAATAAAGATGTAAATATTATGCGGAGGTTAGATGTAAATAAACAAGTATTGAATGAATGACTAATAACCTAGTGAACTAGATTCTATTGGTGTAGATATTTTATCGCTCTTATCGTCCATATGTCAATTCGTCAATAAAACTTTTATATCGATAGATATTCTATAATCTTCTAAGTTTTCAGACGGCAGATTTTAATATATCGATCGACATAAGTATCGGTTTAGAACAATAGATGTCGTTTTTATTAAATAAAAATAGCAAACACGTCAACATTTTAATAAGTTTTATGAGAATTTTTGCTTCCCAACACATTGAGATCCGATGAAATTTTATAGTTTAATGTATCTGTAATTTTATCAGGGATATTAGGCAGAACTAGCCCTAATTGACACTTGACTCAGTTGTATGCAAAATTGTTAATTCTTTTGTATAACTAACTATTGGATAAACGGATAGCGATGCGATACTTAGCAATGTTTGCATTTAAGTTTCCATAATGTAAACGACGTAAAATAAGATAACTCATTGTTATACAATATTCTACCTGAGCACATGCCGAGTTTTAAGAATGCGACCCTACACCGCTCTATACAAGACAGGGACTGAAAGCTTATACTTATAGCACTATCCCGGCATTGGACATCATTTTATTTTTTTAACACTTTTGCATATTACTAATGCTCAGTCCAGATAAGTGTTTGTTGGTTAAGCTTTAAGTATTTTGACAATACAAAGCTATCTGCTTTGTAAAAATTGTTACGTTAATATAATGTAGGTACAATTTTTGTTTTTTGGAGTCGGTGTCTGCCAAGGTAGGTAGAAGAGATAGGTTCAATTAAAAGTTAATTTGTAATGACGTGTAATTAGGTATTGGTATTCTGTACCAGTAGGTACTCACAGTATGTTATTATGTAAATTAATTTGTTACAAGTAATCTTAAAGAATTCTCGTATTAGTACTGCTGTATATATTGTAGTGTTTCCTTGGGGACATCCACTACAAAAAAAAACAAAAATTGTCATCAACAAAAAAGATGTTTTCAAAGATCAGCGTTAAAACTGTGTCAACTGTGTTTAAAAAAAAGTGTCATTGTTAGATTTTGAATTATGTCTGTGTATTTACCGTCTTGACATATTTTTTACAGGGGCACGTTATATCGAGGGATGATCGACTGTTTGCAACAGTCGGTGAAAAATGAAGGCATAATGTCTCTGTACAAGGGGTTTATACCCCTGTGGATGCGGCTGGGGCCCTGGGCGCTTATAAATTGGATAGCGTTCGAGAACATCATGTTAGCTATAGGGGGACACACGTTTTGAATATCTTTTTTATTGTTACAGCTTTACAATAGTGAGTATATAACAATAGTACTGAATAAATGTAATAATGTAAAAGTTTTCGTCAAACTTTTTCAAAATTTGGAATTGAGACGACTCAATAAAAGTCCTAATGGTCTGCCACAAGCGACTGGCGAGTCATTTGTGACGGGCCATTAAAATAGATTCCATGTTGGTATACAGAAAATAGTAATGTAAAAACGTTTCAAAATCATAAAAATATTGTATGTACACAAGGCAAATAAAGTCCTCCAGCAGTGGCGTAGCGTGGGGGGGGGGACAGTAGGGGCGGCAAAAGGGTTGTTCAGGGACGGCAAAAAGTTTTGTTCCTCGAAAAGGCCAAATATATTAACTTTCCACCAGGCACGGCATACAACAGGGGGCGGCAACATTTTCCTCCACTCAAGGAGGCCGAAACCCACTCTACGCCACCGTCCTCCAGTGAACATATTGATTGACGCTGGTGCTTTAAATATGTAGATATGCATATGTATTTGTACATTTATACTATAAAAAGCAATAATACACCGAAATTTCGATTTATTACGTTTTCATGCTTTAGTACAGAACAAACTTAGTCGTTGTATATTAATATTAATCACACTGAGAAAATTAAATCTGTTTATTAATATCCAAATAGTATGATTACCTGTTGCCTTATTACATTTAACTATTAAAAATGCTTGGAAAATATCTTAAATCTTTTTAATACGTCTTATAGAAAAGCTTCTATCAAGGCGCTCTTGAGACAATTGTTCCTGTACAATTGGTTTTTTATTTTCTGTGTTCTTTGTATATTTATTGATCAATTGTTATTGATCATAGTGCAAAATATATTTATACATATGTTAATTTTTATGAATTCTGGAATAACAATATTTTAGAAGTCTGAGGTGTCATTATTAAGGTACTATTTTGTTTGTAATAAAGTCC
>DWTO01005695.1:0-10549 GCA_018244755.1 Jemadia pseudognetus
AAGGACCATGTACGAAAATAGGAGAGGGCTGAGGAGGGAGATGGTATGCACTAGCACACGTAAACGAATTCACTGTATGTTTAGTATACCTAGTATATTTAAAATAAATTTAAAATGAAAGCTTTCATTTTAAAATGTGGCATTACACGTGTTCGTCACGAGACGTCTCGTGACGTTAGCGGACAGCAATAGCGTTAGAGAAGCGGAGAAAATACCGTCTGTCACGTTACAAACCCGAACTTCGTGACGTTGATTTACATAATCTGAGTTAACGATTCTTAAAAACAAGTTCGCACGTGATCCGCACGACTGTCACGCGATGTCGATGGATTTGATGACGTTATAAAAAAATATTGCTAAGATCTACGTCATCAGTGTTTTAGATGATAAAGTTGTACGTAGTAATTTTATTTCCCGCTGTTAGCTCTGCATAGCGTTCGAAGAAACCCCGGATTATTTGGAAACGGCGCTTCAGTGAAACTTGAAGGTCACCATTATAATCGTTTATATATAGTTCATTATAATTAAGGAAACTTTTGAACCGTTCTATAAATCGGATGTCGATACGTCACAAAATGAATATAAAATCATTTTATGACGCGTCGACATCTAGCGTGTCTCCATCTATGTCACGCGCAGGCACGGTAGTACGGTGGTGCCAAGTTCATTCGGCAAAGTCACATTAAAATTGCTCAACAGAAAGTTGATAAGAGCCTCCCACTCGTCGGGAACGCTCTATTGTGTCGCCGACAATACACCGTCTGAGATGTGGAAAAACCGTTTGCGTTCAAACGTGACGCGTCACGTGGTATTGAGGATATAATATTTTGACGTCATACAGGAAAATAACGCTAGTGACATAGCAGGCGTCTGTCGCATGTTGGAACATGGTTTTTTTTTATAAAACATACATTTTTAGCGTTTGAAACAAATACATGAATTACACAGTCAGTGATGATTTTATGACGCATGATGATGATGATGATGATATTACGTCAGGAATCAACAGTTGAAGCCGCCTGCACTAGTGTCATTGGCTAGAAGTAGTTTTAGTATACTGGGTACTGATCAGTTAAGTTATAAAGACCGGGTCCATTATCGTGTCCAAGAAATTTCTACGTTCCATAGTCCTTCTACATATATTGTCGCTCATAAACGTATAAATCTACTCATCTATAAATCAATTTAAAAGGCGAAAAGAAAAGCTTTTTGTTATTCCGCCTTAAAAGGGTAAAAATTTGTGTACGGAAAATCCTTTTTCATGATCGTAATTGAATAATTTTGGTACATTTTTCGTATACAAATTAAGAAATATTAATGGTCAATACGATATATTTTAAAACAAAACGTAACTTCACGCCTGTAATCCCCGAAGAGGTAGGCAGAGGAATGCAGAACACTCCCAAATGCGACACGAGCATACAATGAAATGACTGATTAATATATTAATTAATAACTCTCAAGAAAACGGGATATAAATAAATGTCATATGTAACATTTTGAGACTTCTCTAGATACGGCCATTTGATTCTAAAATGATTAATACAATCAAGATAACACAAGCTGCCATGATACATCAGATGGCTGAGAAACTACATATATATATAAATATAAATGCATATTTATATGTAAAGATCCATCCTTTTTTTTACCCATACGTAGAACGAATCCTTGTGCACATCACACAAATATTGAGTGGAAATCGAACCCACGACACCGGACTCATCAGTGAGGTTTGTTAACCACTGGCTCGCCTCGTCCATATAAGACCAGACGGCGTGAATTGAATTCTTTATTTGAAAATATTCCATCTCAAACTCTGAGTAACTCCGGCACGGATAAGGCAGTGTGTCGGCTCGGACGAGCGATGTTTTCGACATTCGCTCATCACGACGATGCGGCCGCGGCGAGAGCGGACTAAGTAGTTACGTGCCTTACATATTTATGGCTTATTGGCGTCGTACAATTAACATAAATTAGTTGTTAGTGGCCCGTGAAACACGTGAGTCACATATCATCTGTGTGAGAACGTCGGGTCCATCTCATGTATAATATTTCACTTATAAACGATGACTCCGCCGTCTACGCTACGGACAATGGCGGGGCGTGTTGTGAAGATTCTCGCTGCGTACGTCAGCCCGTCGAGGTCCGGAGCGGAGATTATGTAGCATTTCATTTCAGTACCGAGACTCAATGTTTGAATGTTTCGTTCAGTTAAAAAAATCACTATATAAATCCGATGTAATTACTAATTATAAATATATATATATTGCATTAATGTTCATCACTACATGTTATCATGTAGTAAAATTAGTATCCAATAATATTAAGGAAGCTAACCTGTAATTCCTGAGAAGCAGCAACGCGCCTGCGACTACGTGTGAATAGGACTAACAGTTATTAACTGCACTCATACTAACACACAGTTACCGAGCAAATAACACAAACAATCTCTATTTCTGAAATTCTCTTACCACTTTACCAACAAATTGTATTAATCAGACAAACCCATACTAGCCGTCCTATACCTGCAGTCCTATTAATTGTCGGTTACAGATATGTGCGATCGGTCTTGCTGCTTCTTCGTAATCTGTTCTCTTGGCTTAATAAAATAAAAACGAGTAATGGAACATAAAATACATATGTATGTAGGTAATCTGCAGCGTGTCCACATCTATTTGAGATAAGTGGTACTGTTCACTATCTTGTACACAAGGCCGAGGGAGACAAGCCCCTAACGGGTGGTACCCTCATACCACATACGGCCAAAGGACGCGCTTGGCGTAACACTAATACGACGGAGACATCATTCCCTAAATGCACTGAATTGACAGTACGTATATATTGAGTAGATTTGAGTAGTTTCAGGGTTGGATGTCAATTTAACTGATTACAGCAGATCCGTCCAAATCACCCTCAGAATTGGACGTCTTCGTATTAAAATGTATTTGGTTTAATAGCTCGTCATTCATATTTATGGTAAGTATTTACAGAGTGGTGTCAAATGTAAAGTTATACATATGTATGTGATGGTATACTGGTCTTAAAGTTGTTGCGCACACGGCCCGGATTCGGTTCCCGTCACATCTATCCGAATAGATGTTAGCATTTGTCAGTCTTTATAATAAAAAATATATTTATTGCAATAATTCACAGGCAGTTATTTATTCTTAAACTATGCAAAGTCTACATTGTTGTAAACAGAAGACGGATAAACATCTTGGTATATTTTTTACATACAAATCCTTCATAGATAATTTTATTTCCATATACAAAAGAGATTTCAGTGTGTATAAATCTATTTCTCGAAATGGACCTTCCTTGAGCCTGGCTTCATTCACCGCCTGCGCAGCTGCTTGTAGGCGATGTGGACATTTAATCGAGCCTAGGTAGGGTGCTAACTCGACCTACTACCGGGCTTAGTTACCTACTTGACAACTTGTATGGTGTCATAGGGATAGGTGGTGATGGGAAACGTGGTGATGGAGATAAGTGAAAATATCCATTGTATAAAAAAATTAAAATATAGATATATACAAGATGAGTATAGACCTTCTACCATTCGCCAGTTCTGCGTCCCACCGTGCAATAGGGGATGATTATTGCCAAAATACACATAACTGTCACATAAATATATATTCCATTCTTATTTCATATTATGAAACAGTGAAGCGCCATTGTAATATCGTTCTTGGTAGCAATATTGCAGGCTGAATAGTCCGATCTGCTGTAAGGTCTCTCAAGTCATCTTATCTGCCAATATAATAGCAAAAACAGTTCCCTCCACAATTCTTCTTTTGAGATGATATTGATGCGACCTTTTCTTACGAAACCACTCAGAATAATGGTATTCGAGTCTATATTGTGATTACATTATTATTTACAGGTATAGTTAATTAAACAATATGGCACTTAGTACATATAAATTTTATTTTGTGTGGAGCTGCGAAATTACAAAATGTTCAACCAAAATTAACAGATTTGAGAATCATGGGACTGCATGCAGTCGCAACAACATAGAAAAACGCAAGGTTCCCGTTGAATACGTATTTTAAAGAATCAATATCAGAGTCGTACAATAATTACCGGTTACATTTCTGTGTACAGAGACCATAGAATAATGAGTACCCACTGCCAACGAACGCAAATATGGAGACAAACTAAATCTTTCATTGATTACACACTCGAGAGACCCCACGGCTGAAAGGGTTCGCTTAAATTATCAAACAGAAGCCACTTCAGAACTGCAATGACACATGTTACATTTCGCTCGTGTTATTGCTCGGTCGGGCGACCAGTTGCAAGATTTATCCAATTCCGATCTACGACGCAGTCCACTTCTCTTACACAGTTCGTACTCGTATGTTACGAAATCTCTACATGCACGATATTGTAAACGAGACAAAGCCTACTTGAAAGTAACCGAACAAGAGCGGAGCGAATCGAACAAAATTCCATAACTCATTTTCAATCGATGGAGTCGACGTCACTCGACACGCAAACTCTCCAGGACGCACGCAAAACGAACATTTTTCCGAACGGAACGCCCTCTCGACGCAAAACTCTATAAAAACGTCGAAAAAAAATAACAGTAACATGGCGTATAATGACAGCTGGTCCACTTGAGAACAAAAGGGGAGAGCGGAGCCTCGTCGAGAAAAAAATACACGAAGAGTGAAAACAACTGCGCGCACGTGAGCCCGCGGACCGGCGACTGTCCGCTAATAAATACGCAATCGCATTCGATTCGAGCCGTCGACAGTAACGTGCAAATAACGCGAGCTCCTCGCCAACGAGTGGACTCCACGCCGTACGCTGCATAGCCAACCCACATTCATCACAACGCTACCCTCGACCTGAAATTAGGTAGCAGCGTTGAGAAAACTCGTTACGAATATTGCTATATACGTCTCGGGGAGAATAGCGCCGCATTCGAGTTTAAAATGCGAATAATAATCGCGCCATTCATAAAAATCCCGTGCGCGGAATGCAAGGAGAGGCCGTGTTTTACACGTTATAATTTTGCGCCGAAAGCAGGCCTACGACTACAGGCGGGCGGTTGTTTTGTGCTGAGTGTAGGCTCGGTTCAAATGCCGCGCACGGCCCATTAGTTGATGAGCGCGCGTGTATACCCGCCCTATGCCAGACGCGCCGAGCACGAGCCGGGAAAGAGTAACAATTTTCAGCTGGAATATGAAAAATGTTTTGTAGCTTTCTGTAAAAAAATATGTTTACTTAAAGCACCATTTTCACGCACAATAAGTTTTCCCAGAACATTTTGACCATACAGACTCATACAACACGTAAGTAGGCAACGTGCGCTCATTGTGTAATTATACTTTGTGGGTTTTATGAAGATGCTTGAATAAAACTTTTAGTTAGGGCATGAATTTAAATAAATATATTATATGTACTAGTTGGTACAAAATATTAATCATCAAAAGTGTTTTAGTGGGTTATAGCACTTATATGAGTTTTATGAATACAGGCTTATTATTTTTAAGGTCTCGCGAGATATTATCGCCACCTCAGTATTCGTTTCCAGCAAACGCTAGTTTATTAACCCTCCTCTACAATACGTCCCATTTAATGTGAAACTTATCAATTTATCTAACTGTCGATGCTCGCTTTGATCTATGTGGTTTCATCTAGAAACTAACTTGGGGACTATTTTTAAACATTGGATTAATTTCTATAGATAATCGAATTCACTTAAAATGTATATTAAATTAATACGAAATATTTGTAAATGTTTGCCATTGATCTCGATACTAAATTTTAAGGATTCCAAAACAGCCGCACTAAATATACGGTAACCATCATAATTTGCAAAATCCTAAAAATGAAAATTCAGCCCTATTTTCCAACACCTTCGATGAAATGAAATCACAAGTTCTGCAAAAAAAGAAACGCCAAAAGCCGAACATTCAATCTCGGGTCGAACGTGAAAGTTTGGGCGCGAAACAGCCGCAGTGCTCGAACTGTTCGAATATCGATCACTCCGCCTCAGGTAGTTAAGCGTCATATCGAGTGATACCCGTTCGGCCCCTCGATGTGTGTTTTATATGAATTAATTCCTCGGCTGACGGAACCCGAAAGCGTTTTACTCACGGGCCAGATGGCGCACGGACAGATCAATTTGATGATTGCAAAAAAAATGGCTCGGACTGTTTGATGTTGTTCGGCTTCGCGATGCCGCTTCTTTCAGCTGTGCTCCTTTTCAAACTATTTTAGTTTCGCGCACTTCCTACATCACAACTGTGGCGTTTGATGGAATTTTTCAAACATTTTGCGGTGCCATATAATCTGATCCCTTGCCGATGTTTACACGAATCTATAATGAGTACGTTAACACATTTTTTCAAGATGTACCCACCCGTCTACATAATATTTTTGTTTCTTGTTGAAATCACGACATGAGTTATAACAATGTTTACACCGTTATATGCCGCTTATTACAATTTTATTTAAGCGCACGTAGGCTCGAGTATATCAATTCGATAATCAAGATAACGCTGACATTGAGTTGATTGTTGAGTTGTAGAAGTTTGAATTACTTAGTCATCGTGGGGCTACAACAAGTGTGACCAATCTTAGATTAAAGCTTTGATCTATCTATGAAGATCTACATGTGTGTGCAATACGTAGATATGTATACATGGGTGACAAACAGACAATATTGCTTGTTGCTTTCATATTGTATCAGCAAACAAGTTTATTTTGTGAAAAAGTATTAGATACAAAATTTGATTAATGAAAAGAAAATGTCCATCTTATCTGTTATAAACTTGTTTAACAAGTTCAATATATCTGTGTCATAGGGCGGCTTACGTTTTTATTAGTGTTTGTGATACTCGGCATATACAATGGAATGGTATCATTATAACACAGTGGAAGGCAATATATTGCTGATAATGATGAGAATGATGATAATTAGATAGACATTGGTGATCACATTTTCATTGGTATAATACTGTATTGTCCAACGGTATCGGTACGACTATACATATCCAGATTCAAGTGCGAAAATGAACTACGTATCATTATATAAAATAGACTACGTTAAAAACGCCAATAAAAATCGCTTCAGAGGCGTACAGTTCAGTGCTTAATGATGATCATAATGATTACGGCGATGTTAATGATGGTGTTCATTTCGTATATTTTAATGAAAATATTGCAGCTGTTATTGTAAATTAAAATTGTTGACGTCACAATATTGGTGGTAGTCGGGTAAATTTCGATGAAATGTTCTTTTCAACTGTAACTGAAATAAAGCTACAAGTATTTGAATAAGTAAAAAAAATGCGTACTCTTTTAATAATACACACCCGCATAAAACTCCTGTTCGCTAGCCAAAGCCACCTCTCCTGTCTAAACAAGTGTAATGACATCTGAACATTTTTCTATTTCGTCCAGAACAAGGGTAGATCGAGGGTAGATACTGTCGGCACTGAGCGACGTGTTTAATAAGCGTTATCTTGTACCACCCCGACCGCGATGTACGTTGCATCATAAAATGTTCATCAGATTTGACGATTATAATGCAAAATGCACTGCACTGTGGCACGCTTTGAAAATAGAATCAAGGATGATCGACGGGAGAATTTGGTGGATGTACAACATAACTCACTTTCACATAATCGATTTGAAGCAAATATTTCTGTTCGTAACGATTACTTTTACGGATCAGTTTTTGGGTACCTACTTTAATTTTTTTTTAGGTTTGAGTCGTCCCATTCGTGGTGAGATTTTGAACTTTTTGTTAGTTGTACTGATTTTAAAGCTTTCTTCTTTTTTGATGTAATGTCACACCTGGTATACCAGAAGAGGTAGACAGAAGAGTGTTGTACACTCCCACGTTTCACCAGTGGCGTTTAAGTCCCATCATGGATAAGGTGGTCAGCCTATTGCCATGCATTATACTCATTCTTTCTTTAGTCTTTTTATTTTTCTTCTTCCTTTTTTTTCTCATTCATCACACATACCAACGTCTATCCTATCGGATTTCGAAAGGGGAGGAAAGAGTTCATTAATCCCTGTACATTTAGAATTGACAATAAATAAAATAGATATGTTACAAGAAAAATCTGAACAAAAATCAAATCTGGATATTAATATCGCAGCTACTACAGTTCCGGGTTCGATTTCACTAAAAATATATGCTACCCAACATTCGGCTCCTTCTTAATGTATGAAATTAGAAAGTCTATTGCAGTGCATTGCTGGACACAGGCCTCCCCAGAGTGGTTATGCCCATAATCCCCACGCTGGGCATAAACTCTAACATTTTAATTTCTTTTTAAATAATTTCTCGTTTATTAAAAGTTATTCTCATACTCATTTTTCCTCCATCTATAGACCTTACATACAATTTGTATCATTGAAACAATTAAAAATTCTCCAATTTATTTCAGCCAATATTTTCTCCAGTAAATAATAAGCAGCGTATCGGAACGATCTCCCTGTACCCCAAGATCGGGTATCAAACGCGACGTGCCCTGAATTAATCCCTCCATACGCCATCACAACAATACGCTTCCATAAATACGCGGACCAACTCGGATAGTTATATCGCATTAACGCTGACATTCTACTGCTAATGTCGTATAATGTTTCTTACTGTTGTGATAAAAGTGTGTGTGTTTATATTTTTAGCTTATGTTCAATGAAACAGAATGTAATTGGATTTTAAAAGAACCATTAGGGTCATTAGTCACTCACGTACATTTCCCTATAATTATTGTCTTGTTTTATAAATTCATAAAAATGTTACTAAAACAAATTCGAATCTGGTGTATAAGGATGGATATATTACGTACTCGATTGTCTCCGGCTACTCCGTAAGAAATCTGGCTTGTTGATGTAATAATAACAAGCATTTTTGTTCGTAAGAAAACACATGTCAATCGATTCCTTATCATGATTTTTTACATCCAACATGCACCTTAAATAACAACATGAAACAATATTATTCAAAGAAAGGAATTGTTAGATTTGCAATTTGTTTGACTGTAGCTGTAGCAGAAAGTTCCGTGTAATAAATCTTCTCGTAAATAAATCATAACTGACTGCAAGTGTCATTGAAATCACGTTTCACAAGCAAGAAGACGGGGGGAGGCCGGGGACAATCGAAGCCCCGATGAAAGTCGCTAAGAGATACGATAACATCGCACTCTCGATAGCATGCGACCACTGCCCCTATCGCCCCCATCGGCTCACCAATAATGAGTGTACAAATCGTGACGGAAATTGAAAGAAAAAAACTTCCCAAGCGACAGATCTTATCGGGCTTCCTAAACGCTCTCGTAAAAATATTAATAAAACATAACTTTTTTCACCCAAACCCACATTAAACTCCGACTCCCGTAGGAATTTATTGACAATTACGAGTCAATAAGAGGCAATAAAGGCACAATGCGGCAATGTCCACCGATTTGAATGTCAATTGTGTACAATTGTATAATACTGTTTTCGTGGAGGCTTATTTTGATTGTGACACCACTAACGCAATTATAAGCTGACTTTCGCCCATTCCCATTCTTTGTGCTTATTACTATGATAAACATGACATTCGGTATTGTTAATCGATTGTTTGTTACTTCCGATTTTGATAAATATTTTGAACTATTATTAACTTGGCTACTATTGGAATATACTGAAATGACACACACAATCACAGTTGCGTTAATTCTTTTGAGATGTATGTCTTTTTATTGTATCAATCTACTTTGGGTTGTACGTAAACGTAAATAGGACTCTACCGTGATACTTATACACTTACTATCGAAAGAGGAGCATCTCACATTTAATACGACACGAAATTTTTTTAACGCTCAACTCAGCTAAGCTAATCTTGGAACATTCTGTTATTTCGGCAATAGTGAAAATACTTAGGATTTTAATCATAATAAAATTAGAAAGCCAATCCAATGCAAACATAATAAATTAGAGCGAGGCTGCGAATGTCGCGTACCGCTAATAAGACGGATTCGCTTAACCTTATCTCCGATTGAGGAAATCTAAAAAACGGCTGAGGAGCGAAGGGGAGGCGAGATGGAGGAAGGGGGACAAGAACAAGAGCCGTCAGTGAAATAGAGATAGATGAACAGTGGGAAATGAAATTCTTTGTGGCATCGCGGTCCCGCAAAAAATGCACAGATTAGATTTTTCCCCTCGCCGAGGGCCGAGGGTAGAGGCAATGATTTTTTACAACGCTTCCAAGCTATATATAGCAGTTTTAGTGCTGCGATTTGCTGTAACTGCCCTCTGTTTGAGAATTTTAATTTCCTTCGTTTTATGTAAATGTTACGCGTGCCGTTCAAGTTACATGATCGTTGCTATTCTGTGAGACGATGACTTCAATCGGATTAGTTCCTTTTTTGGAATTGATTTTTATTATTACATTTTTAAAATGTGACTGACCGCAAAATATTAAGGTTCGTCGTACGTCTTATCTTCTCGCTATAAGACACAATCTGATATCCCAAACCCTATGTTATAGCGTTCGTCCATACCCATGACCCAAGACCCTAAGAAATGGGCTTAC
>DWTO01005696.1:0-10548 GCA_018244755.1 Jemadia pseudognetus
CATGGCTGATGAAGGAATGACGAAGCAGATATACCTACAATGCGAAAGTTGAGGGACGCAGGTGCCGAGGGAGGTCAAGACTTCCCTATCTTGATTATATAGTCCAGAAACTGGCTGATGGGGCATTCAGAAGTCTCCGATATATTTCTACAAGTTTCTATTACAATTCTCAACAAACAATTCATATTAACATGATTTTAGAATTCTTAATATTAACGTTTAACGTCTAAAGAAACTTTAGTTTATACACATTTCAATATTAAGAATTCTAAAATCATGTTCGTAATGTTACTATGATTTCTGGATTATGAGCTTTATCTTTATTAAAATAAAAAACTGGAGAATTTCTTGTTTCTGTGGTGACTATTAGATTTCAAAAAGTGTATAGTACTGTAATATACTTGTATGTAATTTGTTCAAAATTCAAGCAGTTCCAGTATCTAATTCGAAAAGTGCCAGAACAATTTTAATTACGTGTTAGATAAAACATTAATAGCTTTAACAGCGATAACTTAATTATTAATGGACTGTTAAATTGAAATGGAGTTTGCGTAAACCTTTAATTATATATCAACTTCATTATGTGAATTTTAATATAAATCGTGTTATATTAATTAATGGGCCCGGCGCAACGGTGGACTTTGATCTCGGGTTAAACTCCGGTCAACGCTTTGTGTTAATCAGGTGTTATTTATGGTTTTCTCAAGGTGTTTGTTAATATTGGGTGATATCTGTTACTTGTGAGGCACGGTCACAAATCTCACCCGTCAATGTAATGTCATTCGTCATTTTTTACGATAATGCTACCCCTCAATCTGTCGCATTACCAGTTATTTAGTTTGATAATAAACACGTTGGCTTAATTAGTCTTGTTTTAAAATACAGAAAAGCTCAAATTGCATCATGGCAGTGAAAATGTTTGTTTATAGTTCTCTTAACATCTCGGCGTGCTTGTTAGCTATTATTTCGTAAAGTTACGTTGTCCCATAAAATTTAACTTGTATAGGTACATCACGTCGTTTATTTGTGAATTAGCTAAGTTGCTTATAATCGTGCTGGGAAATTTGTTTATCAATATATACCTACATTGTAGTATATATGTATTTCCATAAACGCATACAAACACATGTCTACATTGTTCACAGTACTTTGGCTGTTCGATTTGGTATACAAAATATGTAATTTTAGTCATCACGTGTATTTTTAATAATTGTGTTGTGTATACAAAATCAAGATCTTTGCGATACAAAAAGGATTACTTATTCACTTGCGTAACGTTACTTGCTCATTTATTGTTTTAATACGAACGGGGGTTTTATTAAATTTTTCCATAAAAAAAGAATTGTACGGAACCCGAGAACTTTTTTACTGCCGCCATTTTGATGTAATCATATATTTCCTCTGTTGATTAAAATATTGAATTTCTGCGCACGTTTCCGGCAGATTAGCATTTGATCTGCCGTTACCGTACATCGTGGCGAGTGCGGAGTCAAAGCCGTGTGTGGCTGTAGACGTCATTTTCTTGGTTCAGGAAGTCTATTATAATAATGGTCTTTGGTGAAATTGATGGGAAAAAATATCATAAGCCACTCTAGATAAAGTATGGAGAACATAACTCAGATTCAGAGTAGAACAAATACTAAAAATGTACCGTGGTTACAATTTAGGTTTTACAATTTAGTTTTAGGTTAGTACTCAATATTGTTACATGTTCTATTGCATTTACGACTATGTTATTATTTTATTACCTACTCTCCAAGCGTTGACTGGGGGAGAATGACACTAGGCATTAAGATCGCCGTTTGTATTGACTATTGCGGTGTACAATAAAGAAAAAATAAATATATACATAACATTTTGAGTATGAAGTACGGTTATTTTATTGATATAATACAAATATATAAAAGTTTACAATAAGTACCGTGTGTTCATAGTCTGGCAAGCGCTGATAGGGTACTAATCAAAGTAATATATGTATTTTTTATGCGTCCTGCATCCTGTGCACCGAGTATTTTATGCAGCAGACTGTGTGCTATGTTTGTTGTCTGTACGTGCTGTTTAAATGCGACACGGGTCACGTGAAGGTCAAGCTCGTTATTTTGAAACATCACACGACTGATCCAGATGTCGACCTGCGCCGATCAACAGTTGCCCTTTGTCCTTTATTTACCCTTTCGCTTATTTTAGCGCTACCCCGTTTAAAATTAACTACGTACCGACGATTATCTTGATATTTAAACTGTAACCTTCAGTTGATACATGTACGTACATAGGTTTGTATGTTGATGGTCCTTGGATTTAATTAAAGCTAAGGTTCACAAACCGGCATTTTACAATAATAGTGAACAGTAAACAGAACAGATATAACTGTTATAAGACGTTTCTAACATCATAAAGAACTATTAATTGACGATATAATTAATTCAAATCCCATGTAGAGCAAACACTGTTACGTATCTTTAACTGCCGCGATCAGTCACTGTAATACCGGCTTTAAACCTGCTTAATAGAATTCGTTTCAGGTTGTGCATAACAGAACAAGTTTAAGTGAGGATATGCAAATAGTTTTAAAGGCGACATTTGCTTGCATGTTCCATAGATGCTTGCACGTTAATTCATAATGTTAGTATGGGATTATGCAAACTATTATAGCCTCTATCGTTTCTAATAGTTAATTCGTTCAGTTTATGTTGTAGCAATGAGGGAAAGAGGGAAATTGAGGTGTTTTTGATGCCGTGGGAGTTGTGTATTGGTTGTACATAAAAACTTTTTTAACGTTTGTTTATTTTGGTATAAAATTGTGTGGGTAGTTTTATATTTGAAAGAATATGTTAGTTTCTTCTTTAATTCAAAATGGGCTACAAGTTCTACATCGCGTTGGTTTCCCATTGAGTAAACTGGTTTGTTTACAATTAACATTAATTAAATTAAATTAAAATATGTTAAGCACAAGTATTTAAGTTTGGGCTTAAAACAATTTATATAAGTTATATATTAGAAATTTATACATACGTACTTTTTATCAGCTGTTTGATTATTACAGTATAGGTTATAACTAATTTGGAAACAGGTTGCCGTGAGAGGTGTGTCAATTTAGAATTATTATTAAAATGTTATTTCGTCCTACGACAGGAAACCCGTGTTCGAACAGTGGAATGATAAAAGGGTCGGAAAAAAATATGGTTCTGTGTTTTTGAATTTACAAATTACATATAAACATTATTCCATGTCTCTGATCCGTATGGTTAAGGGGTTGAATGTTTCATCGACATCTGTATTGCCCAACGCATATATAATAAGACATTTTTTGGTAACGGCAAATTGGCTCTTTTGGATATGCGTCCATCTTAAGGCACATCTCTACCAAATACATAATGTATGATAATATGACAGAACAAAAAAATATCAGATACGCAGCATACGTCTATCACACATTCGCTGTCAACACTCGTCAGACTATATTACAGTTGCCGGTATTGTTGTCGAGCTGCCCGTGCCGATATATTTGTGTTGTATCGCCGCGTGTGCGATCTATCACTGCCTGTCATCGCGCCGGCCAGTTCGCTCCGTACGTTCCTACTCACGGCTAATGGCAGCGAATTACCGCGCACACTTTGAGAAGCGCTGTCGAGTCATTGTTATTTTTGTAAGAAAAAACGTTATGTATGAAAAAATGTAATAGAATTTATTTATTCTAAGATGCCAGAACATAAAAAAGACAGTAAAGTAAGTATATAATTTATTTACTAACGTCTTCTATTACAATGTGGTCTACGCAATTTGCCAACATAAATAAAAAATGAACCAAACTCGATTACTTTGCGCAAACTATGTAATATCATTCCATAGAGCCCTGACCGCGACCGTCCCCAAATATTTGCGACCCCTGATTCCTATAATCCGAAGCGACTCTAGGGGCTCGCTTCGGGGCCGTGTTGCACCACTGACGTGCGCCAAGCGAATTTTACTGAGTTTTATACTCAAAGTAATAAACTCATCCATCTGATATTTGTATCTGGATAAAAACACATCATTAGTTGCGACAATGTTAGACGGAGGTCTATCTCTAGCAGTGAGTAATCAAGATCATTGTATTTATGTACATTGCACCTTTATGTTTTTCACGTGGGTGAAGTAATTATTACGATAAAGGACGACTACGCATGTCTGACTAGGTTTTTTACCTAGGCTCGTTGATGCATTTCTGTCAGCAGCAGTTTATCCTGCATATCTTTTCTAGATTTTAGTAAAACCCATTAAATTAAGTCCTTCAGGTTTGCCTATACTGCCGTTCACTATAACCATGGCGCGTCCCTGTCATCACCAGTGAGACATTTAAAGTTCTAGCAATTTCTACATCTTATATGGTTTCGAAAAGACTTTTCTCAACCTATTACCTAATTTTTTATCTCAGAATCTAGGAATAGAAAAAAAAGGAATTTTGGTTTTATATACAAATATTCATGTTAAATACATCTTAAAGTATTGGTAAATCCGTTCTAATGAGCAATGCAAAGTTTCAATAAAACGACTTGGAAAATTTCGAAGAACAAAACAAAAACAGTTAAGCCATTAAGTGCGCGGGAATATACATAAAAAAAAGGTTTAATAAATTTTCAAAAGGAGTTTCTACATTGTGTGTTATTACATAGTTTAATTAAATTCTAACTCTTTCATTATGGAAGCGGATAACAAAACAGATGTAAATTTATAATCTGACCGATTCTCCCAATTATTTAAATCGGGACTATAACTAGAATTTAATGAAGCGAATAAAGTTTAACACGTACCCTCTTTTACTAATACATTTTAGCAAAAGTTTTAATAAACCTGCTATATATTATTACGGCAATTGTAAAGTATTATTTATAATTCTTGCTAAATACTGCACGAATCATCACAATTCATATATTTATCGCTTGTAGATGACCAGTTGATGTTGAGACACCAACCTTAACTAGGACAGGCGTTTTTAGTGATAAGTTGCGGTTATGACGCGGAAAATTTAGCGTTTTCAGGTATTTTTTCGAATATATTTTCCGAGTATGTAAGTACGTCTACTGGATTGTATATTACAACTGACTGTTCTTTTATCTCAATACGTTTTGAAATATTTTTGGTGTTATTATTATTTTGACTGTTTTTTATGCCAATAATTTATTTGTCAAGTATGGATTACAACACGTTTCAGTAGACCTACTAGTGGTTTCACTGTGTCAATTAAGGCTTATAAATTTAAAAATTACAAATTTGAATACAACCTCGTAATTAATTATACATTAAAATCAAGTTATTATAAATGAATGATACCAATCGAGACTAGTAATCGAGAGGTCCTGGATTCGATTGTCAGATCTAGTGTTTGAACAAATACTCATAACACAAATATTTATTCTGTGAGAGCATCGAACCACGACCTCCGATTAAGCAGTCAGATGCACCAACCACTGAGCCAATGGTCTGGTCAACATTTAATCGGTATTTGTAAAAAACCGCTGCGTGTCAGTCGCTCGTCTAAAAGATCCGTAATACAAGCTGGAGGCGCAAATGATTTGAATAATTTGCGAAGGCCGATACCGAACAAACTTGCCTCCGCCGGGAATCGAACTGTTGTACCGCGACGCTGCCGCTATGTACCGGCTTGTTATTCAAATAATTTGAATTTCTATCTAAAATGTCCAGTGAATTTTCAATATTTTGAACATTAGTTTGTATTCGGTGTTTCGATAGTTCTACTCATAGTATTGGGGACATTGGGTGTACTGGGGAAAGTTTACCATTTTAAACAGTCATGTCTGTGGGTTACAAACGAGACAGCTGATGTTAATAATAGTGTTTTGGAACAACAACACGCGGATCCATTCGTACCAAACTAGGCTGAACCTGTGCTACGTAACCTAAATTCCTTATACCTTATTTTACATACATTATTTTACATACATACATATCCTCACGCCAGGTCCTTTGCGGGGTAGGAAGAGAGCATTTTACACCTCCAATAAACGTATAATTTGTTTTTTATCAACCAATAACGTGAACGTGATCTTCCCGTGTATAATTCACAAATCAAGGAATTTTCATATAAACTTTTAATCCATATTTTAACCCATTGGGGTCAGAATTTCCATAAACCAAAAAACGAAATTTTCATTAACCAAGAGCGTAAATCTGAAATCTCACGTGACCCAACTTTGAAGCCGATATAATTATAAACAATCTTTCGACCCCAATATTATTCCCTTCGTGGTAAAATTTTCAATAATCAGCTTGTAGTGAACATCTACTTCCTGAAATAAGTGACTATTGTAAAGTTCAAGTAATTAAGGGTACCTATAGATGTAGAGATTTCGTGTCTAGTCACTAATCGGTCAGTGGTATTTCGCTTATATTAAAGCGTTTAAAACCTAACACTACGTTTTTAATTACGGAAGAGGTAATGTATGATAATGTAATGTATGATAATGTAATATACTCCCACGTCTTATCAGTTACATTCACGTCCTACTATGGAATAGGTGGTGAGCCTATTGCCATACACCGGGCACATATCCAGACAGTCACTATTATAAACCTAAGTTGGAGAATTCCAATACTGCCCGATCAGAGAATTGAACCCAGGAACACTTGATAGACGGTCACCCTTGCAACCAGAAATAAGACCGAACCACCGATATACCAACCAGACCATAGAAGCAGTCAAAATCAAAATAATAATCATGATATTGGACAAAGTTATAATAATGTAATACGACACGTACATACATACCCAGCTTGTACATCGATGGAGTCGCGTCTACAGTGAGTAGAGATGAGACAGTGAGGGGTGCTTTGTGAACATGCAATATATGACGTGAAGAACGTCTGAGTGGGGGTGCAAGTGGAAAATGATTACAACACCCCTACATCCCCCGTTTATACGTAGATTTAATACAACGCTCCCTTTTTTTCTTTTAGGAGTGTCAGCCAATATTGAGTCTACCATTATGTTGTTTCACTAGAACACATTAGCTTACCTTCCGCCTTGAATAGTTTCAGGCTCTACGGATAATAATATTTTTTTGGTACAAAACTTCAAATGAAAACACATTAAGATGCAAGATAAAGTCCGACTCAATCTAATCTGATGCATCAAAAGCGATCAAAACACACATTTACTTGTGAGCAAAGAGTGGGCACTCAGGCGGTGCGCATTAAGCCCACGTAATACAGTGTTATTTTCATCTCGCAGGCGCAAGGCAATTTCAGACGAATTCTCTCCTGAGCTTTCCAGCTATGGCCTTGGTGTATGAGATAAGTGTTCGCGATTTAATATTTGAGTGACAAGTTGAAAGTTGCTATGTGGTACAATTGTGGTCATTTGAAAATATTAGACTGCGTGATGGAACTTGTCGGTCGTCAACTGTGATCTTGATTTGTGTTGTATGTGTTGTTGTGTGAACTTAATTAATGTAGTATATAATATTAATCAATTCACACTTTACCTTTATTAATACATAAATACACAATTAAATTGAGATCGTCTCGCCAATAACTCACACTATACGTAATAGGTATGTCGTTAAAATGAAACGCTGCCGATGGTATGTTAAAATCAACTTAAACAGGTCACATTCGCTTCTCGCTTGTAACTTGCAGGTTCAACTCAAACAAGAGACATCAGTCATAGGTTTGGGCAAATCCCTTATGTGTCAGAATCTCCCGTAATGCCAACTGCGCTCCACAGCAGCGAGTGTCATCTTCGCTCTAGTATTATAGAATTGTAACTGAGAAGTGTTTAGGAATGTTTGCTATAATTTATTTAAAAATATTTTTTTTAATTTTAAACTTTTAAGGCTATTGTTATTAAGTCGTTTTTCTAGAATATATTATGAAGCTAAAATCGTAGTAATGCTTCAGGAAGCTACACGTAGTTACGTTAATCAAACGAACGTAAATTATTTATTTTTTATGTTTTTCACACTTGTTAATACTTCCGGAGAAGATTATTCGTCTTCCAATATATAATTTAGTAACAATATACCTACATTGTAATATTATACAATACCTATATAAAATTTTCTACTAATCTGCTGCTTAGTACCTTGATAAATGACCTTCTAGGTCTCTAGCAAGTACACGTAATCGGCCCAGTGATGGAACTCAGGCGAGTTGAGTCGGCCAACAATTTTATGTTCACTGGACCTTAAACAGATGAAACGATACAACATCTGTTCGAAGCCATTGTTACTTGAAGTCTCTTTTTGAAATTATGAATTCTATTCAATTACAAGCTCTCCAGTTACGAGTAGGTAGAGTCATAGAGCGGGTAACGGAAGTCGAGCCGAGGGAATGTTTGGTCACGAAATAAGAAAAATAAACGACACCGACTGTTCTCCACGCGCCACTACAGCTGACAGCGGCGGTTGTTTCGAACGAGCAGAGGCACGGAGATAGAGAATAGGACAAATAAGACTATTTCGTTTTTATTGTGCACTAGTTGTGCTCGCGACGTACTGCATGTCCATACACGATACTCGTATTACTATTAAATTCAAGTTCAAATATAATTTATTCAAAATGATTATTAGAACAACATTAGAACACTTATTGTACGTCAAAATGAAACTACCGTCGGCTTCGAAAAATGCCTCGCTATGGAGAGGGAGCGGCGGATGTTGTTGGTAAAAACGTTGTTTCTAATTAATAAGCGTAACAAACTTAACATTACTCCTGTAATATTCGAAGTGGTAGACAGACACTCCCATGTTTCACCAGTTACGTTTAAGTCTAATTCTGAAATAGGTGGTGAGTATATTGACATACACTGGGCACATATCCAGACTCCGAACCAATACTAGAAAATCTAAAATAGAAAAATCCAATAGTGCATGACCCGGGATTTGAATACGGAACCTCCGCTTCTCACGACAGTATGCGTCGACACATACGGTCGTCCTTCCCGGGATCGCTGACTGAGCGGTTCGAGCTCCCACTCTGGCCGCTCGCAACCCCGGAAGCCTCCTTTAGTCGCCTCTTGCGACAGGCAGAAGATACCGTATCCAGTATTCTAGACCGTAAGGTACCTAGCGTGTAGATATGGTGAGAACGATATTAAAATGGTTTTCAATGTGTTTGACCAATTCAATATTTTGTTTTTCAATGAATGTAGAAGACATGTTTATGCCAGTCATATCATTAGACTACTGGGAACTAATGATTATTAACTAATGGGTTTTCTAAGTGCTATTTGCATAATTTTTACATTAATTACACCGTACATCGTGACACGAACACGAGTAATAATGGTCGGTGTTATCGTAGGTTTCGCGTCTTATTTTATTTTATTTTAATAGATAGATAATATAAAATATATGTTATTAATAGATCGTGTTATATTTTTGCCTTTCTTACATACTTGTGCGTTTTCCCTGTTAATTTAGCATCGTTTATGTATATTTAATGTTATATGCGTGTGAAATAAGCAGTCTGTTTTATATATTTTGTGTGCATTAACTTACTTTAGGTTTTACTCTATATATTAATTCAACTCAAATGTTACCTTATAACTAATTTTTAATCCCATGTCCAGTAAAAACGTTGATTTTAGGGTAACTTAATAACGTGTACATTATCAATTTGTATTGGAGTATTTATTGACGGTCAGACAGAAATCAAGCTGGTGAAAATTTACATTAGCGGTCATGCAGCCAGTAGCTGACCACATTGTATTATTTTTATAAAGAAGTAGGGTATTTACTTTCAGTATTATCTAATTGTAGGAATTATTTTTGTGAAATAAAAACTATCGACAAGACATTGTTTGTTCAATTTTACGGACACCGAGGAATAAATCCAGATATTTGACATAACAAATATTTTCTCCACGCACAAATATTGGTTCCATATTTAAGTGCTTCTAAAACAATGGCGTTATGCCGCCAGAGCTGGGCTGTGCCGCCATTAAAAAAAAACAAACGTCACTTTCCAATGAAACGGGTCAAGAATCTGATTCTTTTGCCTTGAGATTCCATGGTTGTGTTAAAGCGTAAATAGATTCCTTCAGAAAGAATGTTATGTGTCGTTATTTATTTATCTATTTATATTTAGTTATTCATTTAAAATAGTTTTTTTATTATTTTTGTACTTTGTTTTATATATTATTCTATATTTTATACAGTTTATTTTATACGTTATATTTTTATATATTTGGGGGAGGCCTATGTCCAGCAGTGGACTGAAATAGGCTGATGATGATGATGATGATGATTTTTATATATTTATAAATATCGATTAAATGTTTCAAAATGACTACAAATAAAACGCATTCAACTAATAGTATGTTGGCTATGCTACGCGCATATATTTTCTTACATCCTTTACAAAAAAATAAAGTAAATGCGGTAAAATTAAAAATACTCGCTTTGGTTCGGTTTGATTCGTTGGTTTTTTCGCAATACCTTTCCACGACTGACTTTTACCAAATCTAATTATTTTGACTGCCTCGTTGGTCGTGTTGGTTGTAAGTGCGACTGACGATCAGGAGGTCCTGGGTTCGATTCCCGGGTCGGG
>DWTO01005697.1:0-10548 GCA_018244755.1 Jemadia pseudognetus
GTTAGGGCCATAGTCTGCCACGCTGTCCAAGTGCGGGTTGGCAGACTCCACATACCTTATAGAAATTTTTTTTTATTTAAGGTGTTCAGGTTTCCTCGCCATGTTTTCCTTCACCGTTAGCAAGTAATATTTAAACTTAAACCTCATATTTGTAAAAACGTCCACGCCAAGATTTGAACCCGGGCCTCCGGAGTAATAGGCTGAAATTCAAACCATAGACTATCACTGCTTGAATAGCTTCGCTGTATACCAGACCATTGATTTTATTTACGTATCATTTATATACGATTTAATTGACTAAAGATTACGTTAAAACAAATTATAGTCGATTCATTTTGACAGGATTTAATCCTGTATCCCTGTAATGTAACGATCTACCAAATCTGTGATTATAATTTTCCAAGCCCGCTATCGCTTGTACTTAAATTGCGTTCGTTTTATAGGCTCTGAATACGTCTGATGGTATCAGAATTATATCAAGTACACGTATTAGATCGTAGTCCTGGTTAGTTCCAGTTCGTTGTATCATGACTAAGTTATCTATATAGATATATAAACGTGACATCACGCGTATAACCCCTGAAGAGGCAGGCCGAGGAATATAGATCCCATTACGTTTACGTCCAACCATGGCATGGGTGGTGAGCATATTGCCATACACCGGGCAAAAATCCAGACTCCGAAACACTACTAAAAATTTTAACTAGAAATCCTAGTTAGAAAAATTTTACAGTATCTACCCGGTACGGGATTTGAACCCTGGACCTCCTGATCTGCAGTTGCGCTTGCAACCAACACCACCAACGAGGCAGTACTTAAGTATATATTTACTTTATACATTGAACGTTATCAGTTATCTGGTTGCCTCAGCAGAGCCTCACCCGAAATTTGGGACCAGGTGTATTGAAATATTAATATACATAATCATTACATTGTAAATGTTCTTTGTCATAACAACACTTCAATTGATTAAATAATCACGGGAATTGTATCAGCGTCAGAACCTTTAAAATATTCTACCTATTTATTTTTTCTATCTAATATAGCGATATTTTTGTGAGCGACTTAACGCCCTAAGCCGATAATAATAACGATACAATTTTACCTCTGTAGATAATTTCGGACGGCATATTATTATTTCAATTTCATAAATTCTCCACAATAAATCCTTGCGTAATTTTCTTTGGAGCGCTTAAGAAATTTTGCACAAAAAAAAGATTTGAAAACAAATTAACAAGGTCGGAACATTTAGAAAGGTAAACAAATTATTTATTCATGAGAGAGAGAAAGAGAGAAAGGAAAAAAGCACTTTAATTTAGGCAGTTGTTGATTAAGAGAAACATGGTGATGAATTGTCTCATTACTCACGTCAGGCTTTGAGATGTTCGCCGGAGTCAAAATGTCTCCCGGCGTTATTGCGAGTAATTTCAAACCCAAATTGTTTGACTGCCCTCGCGTGCCCACTCAATATTGTCATTAAACGTGGCGTCAAGTTATAAATGACCCGTTATCTGTTTGTTAACTCACCGCCTCAGCGGTCTACTTGTCAAACGAACGAGTCACTGACTCACGTTCTTTTCGCAATTAGCGTACGACTGACATCTACTGCGTCTGTTTTAATCTTTACAGAGTCCCCATGCTCTGAACATGATTTAACCGTGTGATACTGTTTTTATTGATTGAATTGATCAACATCAGAATGACGCGATGTATTCAAAGTCTATTGTTTGATTGTTGCATATAGACTTAGACATCCCTCAATATGTACCAGAAGACTCGATCCTCCTGTCATCTCAACCAACTTCTACTACAACTACTAACCTTGCCTCCTTTCATCTATTCAACCAGCTGAGAGGCGCCCCACAACACGTCTGACCTTTCGCTGTCACCACTCCAGAATTCATCTGCTCCTACAGCTATCGGTTCTGCGACAAATGAGGCCAGCTTATTGTCGCTTTTAAAATATGCGCATTCATTCTTCATTGATACTTTTAGTTTATTTCATTACTTGTTATATCAATGAACTTTATTATTAATATTATTTTAATAGCTGTAAGTTTTGAAAATAAATAAAAATAAAATTGTTATTGTATGGTACGTATCTTCCAATCCTGTAGATTAGCGAGGACATTGGATTAGATTAGTGACATAGATGCTGTTAGAGATAAGCATATTAGATCCACAGTACAATGTCATATAGCAGATTACCGTGGGAAAATGCAGAATATAACGACATCTACATTTTGCAAAATGCGATTGTTCGTGCTATTCCCAGGAATATGTACCTATACATATATTTCTGAAAATACTAAAACTCAAATTTAAGAAATAAAATAATTTACAGTTCACATGTATAATAATGTTATGTATATTTATTTTAAATATTATATACAGGTAGTTTTCATTTTTTTTACATATTTATTTAAAGATATGTAAGTAGTACTCATGATTCTTATAAATGTGCATGAGCCAAAACCCTTAAGAACTAGAAGCGATCCAGACTAAACGTCTGACTGTTTAACAAAATATTTAACTGCCATTAACTGACAGAATTTACTTTTTAAACACAATGGTGCTTTGGGATCATTTTTCAACATTTTAGTCTTATCGTGAACCGTGAACAACTTGGCGATAATAAACATCATTATCAATTGCTCTATGAATAAATAAATAAATGAAATATCTAGAAAGTTCTCCGAAACTAAAACTAGCATGAACATTTGAGGTTATTAAATAATTTTATTAATTATGTATTCGATGGCATCGCGAACCATTGCAGGTTCGTGAATCGACAAACTATCGGATGATCGGTACCACGAACGATCACACATGTAAGTACGATCAAGTCGCGTCCAATATTGTACATTCTTTATAATGTATACTCGAAGTCGCCCAAACTTTTATACGTAACCAATCAACAACAACAAAACAAGAAAATATTACAATTTCCATTCGCTTGTAAGTATTGGCCATTCTTACAACGATACTACGCACATTGAAGAACAAACAAAAGTATCGAACCCAACATATGACGTCATCGCGCACGCCTCCGCCAGCTAATTTTGTTTTCAAGCCGTTAACAAAGATCGCAATCTTGGGAGTGCGAGACAGAATAAACACGGGAACTCTTATCAAGCGTAAAACAAACATTGACAAGAATACTGGGGTTTTCTCGTATGCCCTACTTCCCTCGGGTCACGAACGCAGCACTGTATGGACGGTAGTGCGACCAGAATAGACTAATTCAGGTGTGCATTGCTAACATTAACTTTATTTAGTTAACGCTCAGTAAAACGAGTTTTGTATATATGTGATACAAATTAAAAGAAAACACTTCAATATAATAATCGTATTTATATTAACAAAGGAACCGTAAAATCCGATATCGAAATCGCATAATCCATTTTTATTTATGAAGAAAAAGTGCGACGTCATTGAATAAAAAAAAAATTAATTTAAAAAGACAACTATCACTCAATATGAGTAATGAAAATTTGATTTAATGTGTATTTATAATAAAATTCATATTAATTTCGAATAGATCGCTTAAAGATTTCTAAAAATAGTTTCACAAATTCTTATCTAGTATAGGTTAATAAGGTTAACAACAATAAGTAACAATGCTCCCGACCGAATACAACTAAAGAGAACCGCCAACAAACTGCAAAGAGCCGCAGAAATCCGACGTGTCACCTCCAATTCCGACAAGTAGAATCGTACGATATTAAGGTATTTCCCTGAGGAATATAGGAATATCAATGTTCCGATAAAAATATACGCATAATATGTATCAATGTAACGCACGAAATAAAAATGTTAAATGGTAACATCACGTCTGTAATCTAAAAAGGTAGGTAGAGGGATGTAGTCCACTCCCACGTTTCACCAGTTACGTTTACATCCCACTATGTAATAGAAGATGAGCATATGTACATATACCCATACACCGGCCACAAAACCAGACTCCGAACCGCTACTGGAGTTTTTAAATTAGAAAACCTATTAGTGCCCGACCGCGGGATCGAACCCGAATACCTCACCATCAGCAGTTGCGACCACTCGACTCGATCTTTGAATCAGTTACGTAAAATAAATGCGTAATAAACGAAACGACATGATATAGGTCACGGAGTCACGATGATCTAATTTGTAATTAGCCGCCGCGTTTGAAGTCCCGTCGAATTAGCCGAGTTCACCAGTCACAGGTTGGAACTAGGGATGACAGATAGTCAAGTATACAATGGCTTTATTGACAGAACCACCTTTCAACTTTACTGTTGACAACTGTTGTTATAACATTATTATAAAAATATAAAGCGTGGTCACCATTAAAATGGTCTTAGGCAGATTATAACAATTTAATTAAAAACATTAAATGTTACGTACTCCTGACTTACCTACTTGTATCGTATATTAACCCTAAAAATTCACATTTAAATTATACTCTATTTCCTCTACCTAACTATTTACGTATAAATAACTGTTATTCTAGCTTCCACCGCGTGTGTTCGGTGGCAACCCTAGACGCGAGGTGGTCGCTAGCCTAGGTAATTGTGAGTGCGACTCGCATTAGCGCGTGCACGACACCCAGTGAGCGCCACACTGCCGCAGCTTTAAGAGTCCGTCCTACATGGTGTGAACGAAGTTAGAAACACTATCTATACTATATAGCCTTTAAAATGAGGACATACATATTATTATTAAACGATGTATTCGTTTTGTATGTAATACTGTTGGACTACCAAATGACTAAATAAATATTCCTTAAGGTCCTTTCAAATAAATCGCCTCTGAAAGCAGAGCAGATTTTGATCTTATTGAAAATAGATGTTATTTAAAATACTTCAATAGTCTATTTTCTTTGAAAAGCCGTCGAGCGTCCTTTTGATATGAAAGATTGAAATGTAAAAATAGCCGTCATTGAAATGTGGAAAAAATTCATTTTAAATACGATAAAAATCTATTCTTGTTTTTTGGGCCGGTCTATTTGTAACGACCCTTAAAGTACATATAACTAACTGGATTTTTCCTACATTTATTTATTTCATATTTATAAAAAGCAATAAATAAAGGAACAAGCAAAAATTGACGTTAAAATAATTTCAATAAAAATCAAATTAATTTAGTGTCTGTATTAGAGTAGCAACGGAAACAAAATAGCCATGTATTAATAAAACAAAAATTTTTATTCTGCTCTAAAATACGCCACGCTTATTTCAAGCCCGCATTCCATCGTGATCAACCCTAAAGCGTGAGGTAGGCATTAACCTAGGTAATTGTGAGAGCCATTACCGCGCGTGCACGACACCTCATTACCGGCATATCGCTTCAGGTAAACACGTCACTACCGCGCACTCGACGCTACCGACAATATGTTACAGGTGCGATACCAAAAATGGTTCAGTATTTAATAAGATTCGGGTTACATTCTCTTAGCGGTAGCAAGGAAACAAGAGATGAAAATAATTACCAATAAATTGAGAAATATTCCTAGCGCATGTTATATTTCACATTACTTATGATATGATTTTTAATAGTGATAAAAAACGTAACATCACGCCTCTAATTGCCGAAGGGATGAGAGGTGTATAGTACAATCCCACGTTTCATTAGTTACATTTACGTGCCACCATGGAATGCTAAGTGAAACTATTGCCTTACACCGGGCACAAATCCAGACCACGAGTCACTGTTAGAAGTTTTAGCTAGAAATTCTAAGTAGAAAAATCCAATTGTAAGTGGCCCGGTATTTGATTCCAGGACCACTCGATCGGTGGTCGCTCCCACAACCCCTCGACCAACGAGCCAGTCAGTAGCGATGAAATATTAAAATTAGTTTCAAATTCAAAGAAGCGAAAATAAAGCAACCCAACGATTATTTTTGGGAGCATATTAAATTCGAAACCGAATATTGTTCGCAACAAATTTAACCCGTTTGAGTATTAGGTATCACATATTTACCATTAATCCAGGCTCCATATGGAGTGGGCAGAGAAGACCGAATACCAAATATATCTAACATTACACACGTGACGTAATTCTTCAACCTTAACTAATCATACATATTTGTTTACAATGAATAATATTATTATACAACATTACAAAAGGTAATCTCTGATAAATGCAAGTGTTGACAACGAGTGTGTTTGATGAAACAGTAAACATCAATAATATAATAAACAGGAAGACCTTGTTATACTTCCGGTGTGGCGGGGCTCAGATTATGCTCCGCGTGTCAAGTTGACGTGACTTCTTCAATGTGAAGATGTGACGTGTTGAGAGCGCACAGAGACATAGGAGTAGTTATTTGTTTTAAATCCTATTAACTGTAAAGGGAAGTATACAAATAATTTTGGAATTTACTGTTGGTAATCCTATTTGGTAGTGTAGGACGCCCGCTCGCCAGGTGGGAATGACGATCTGCGAAAGGCTGCAAGCAGAAGCTGGATGCGGCAAGTGGAGATTAGGGCGCGGTGGTGCTCTTTGGGGGAGGCATGTGTCCAGCAGTGGACTGAGATAGACAATGATGTTGGTATTCCTTTTAAAGTATGTCATTGACACTACATTGACAAATACGAAATTGTCTGTCTTGTATCAAAGACAAATCAAGGTCCGTTTCGGTCAATGACAAATCAATGACGATATTATATACTTACACTTCCCTCTATATGGTCATGAAACAAAGTGGAGTCCAATTTTGAAGTCTTTAAATCATTCAACTTTTATACACTACCACTAAAGTACTCGTACAATCTAAGATCGATTTTAAACGGGTCTGAATCTATTACGGAAATAAAATATTCCATTGCATTGCATAATTATATTTTGATGTTACATGCACACAATATTACTGAGAATTCTTAAAAACAAAAGACACCGGGAGTTACAATCTGGGTCAAGTGTCGCCGATGTTTGTTGTTTGTTGTTGTGAGATGGGTTACGCACTGTGCGTAGGATGCAGTACGAGAGAAGTGTTAAGGTTACAAGAGAAGTACAAGGGAATATCTTTCTATCGCAATACTTATTATGTATATATACGTCTCATGGAATAGGTGGTAAATTTATTGCCACACACTGTGCACAAATCCAGACTCCGAGCTACACTGGGAATTTTATTAAGAAAAACCTAATAACACTTTGCCCGACCCGGGGATCGAACGTAGGACCTCTTTGCAGTGATCCCACTAAACCAAACAGGTAGTCATTTTAGACATTAAATATTTATGGCGTTGCACGCTATATTCTATCTCTTCTTTCATCTTTATGTTTTATTTATTCTTTTGATGATTAGCCTATAAGACGACGGGCAAGTCCTTGCAACAGATTTAGGTCAAGTACAACTAACTAGATCATGTATCGCGGTGCGTGAGATGGATTACACGGGGCATGTGTGTTCTCTTAAGTCAACGATTTACTTAGAAATAAGGTAACTACGTAACATCACGCCTGTAATTCCCGAAGAGGTAGGCAGAGGAGTATAGTACACTCCCACGTTTCCATGGCTACGTTTACGTCCCACCATGGATTAGATAGTAAACTTCTAATAGAAATTTCAACCAGAGAATCTCTTATATACCAATACAGATCCCCATAAAGCCTCCAGATCATAATTTATATTAAACAGAATAATTTAAAACAGAATTAGTACATTAGTAAGTTTTTAAACCAGATCATTTGTTCAGCACTTTTCAAACAAAACAATAATATAAAGGCAATTTAAATGGCACATATAATAAATTCAGATCCATTAAAGTCAGGTACAACTAAAATTGTTACTTAATGGCAGTAAAAGCTAGGAGATTTCAATGGAAAACATTATTCAAATGTGGGTCATTGTTACAGCTTGCTTTCGACGCAAATTACCAAATGCCCGCTAAGCACGCCGATATTCTAGGCATTCGGGCTCACCGAGGCTCGTCTTTGAGAAATACGACGTGACATTTGAAATTAGACTCTAAATCAATGCACACAAAATTCACATTATTACGTTTGTCACGAGTAACTAACTGTAAGCATATTGTTATAAAATCTAGTTTAATTTCGAATTGGGAACCCCGATCTCGCTTCCAGAGGTCCCCCAAGTGTCCTATATTAGTTTTAGAAGTGAATTGTTTCCGTTGATACTGATTCCGAATTTGAAATTGTAATCGTATTAACTATTGAACATTGTTACCTTATCAAAATATTTCTTAGCACGTGGTCGATAAAATTATGAATTAAACGCATTAGTTATTTGTTTACTGCGGAATAACACATATAATTTACATTTAGAGGGCTTGTTTACATTTTAAAGTACTGCGTTGTTCATTTACATAATAATTATATTGTCATGCACTTGAATACTGACGTAATTAAGTTGTTAATTACTCGTGCATGATCACTTCAGATCTGCGTGATGACGCCACATCGCCAAGTTTGTCTAATGCGAAAAAATATAAGGTTTTTTAATAGGCTCTAAAATATCTCTAGTAACTGAAAGAACAGAAATTCTTGCTAATGAGCTTGCTGAAAGATGAATGAAGCCAAACCGGTTTTTGTTGCAACACATCGGTGAAATACATACATGGCAAGACAAATTATAGCCGACACAATGATTGCAATGGAAATGTTCCGGTCGAGTCTCGCGTCTCGAGTTTCTAATTTCGCTTTTTGGAGATTGACTTGAATGTAAAGATGTTTGAGTTACGCCTGTTCGGATTTCTTTGTTTAAGGTTGTATAAAAAGTAAGGGGTGTATATATGAGGCATCCTGAAACGATTAATGACAAGAATGAAAGAATATGCTGATACATTTGCGCATAGACATAGGTATATGTATGTATTTTCAATAATGTATTTATGCTTGCATATATGTAGTTATACAACATACATCAATAATGAATAGAGTAAGGCATTTAGAATAGAGCACTCGGTACTCCCTGCCTACCCCGTGGGGAAGTGGCATGAAGATATGTATGTATGTATTTATGTAATAAATCACGAAGAGACTTCAATTTTGAAAATGTAAGATCGTGTTGAGAAAACTTATATTTTCTATTGACGTTCCGATCGCCGCAAGACACAGAAAATATAATAACGGTAAACCAATTAATAAATTCGCAATTTCATACTGTTACTAGGAAGTCGGCTCAAGTTCTCTATCAATTTAAGTCTTATGCAACTCGAAGGCTCGGATTACACGCTGAGAAGTTTGAAATTAATTTTCCGTTGGCTATCGCGATCAGGTGGGCGAATTAAAATAGCAGCTATATAGACTCTTTATTTATTAGAGTGTAACAAAACAATTCTCTATTGTTATAAATAGCGGCTATTCCAAGATAGGACGTAAAACAGAACCGTGGGAGTGTATTACACTCTGCCCACCTCTGCCGGAAAACACTACCGTGACATTATTCTACTGTTATAGAATCTAGACTAACAGACGAACGAAAAATTACAGTAGGAAGCAAAGGCTGCTAGCTTTTTACTGTTCTATTTAGATAACCGCGTCAAAGCAAGCGGAGATGAGATCAGAAAATTATGTTCGACATCTATCCGTTTCAATATTCCACCTGTATGTAAAACGGTATTTAAGGTATCAATATTTGTTTTAATATAACAATCGTTGACTGCCTTTTTGGTCGTGTTATTGCTAGTGCCGCTGCTGAGCGAGGGGTTCAAATCCCGGGGCGAGTATAATTGAGTTTTTCTAACTTAGATGATATTCTGGTACAAATTTCTAGTAATGGCTCTGAATCAGGATTTATGCCCGGTGTGTTTCATAGTGGGGCGTAACTGGTAACTGGTAAAGCGTGGGAGAGCATTGCACTCCTTTGCCTGCCTCTTCGGAGATTGCAGGCGTGATATTACATCTGATGTAACAACAATTACAAGAATATTACTAGTTCATAAAACGCACATACATATAGCTTGTGATTCTATACGTTTCTGGAATGATAAGCATCTTAATACCAGGCATCCATGGCAATATTATAAAGAAATATAAAAAATAAAGAGTCGAAGTTCTGTAAAATAATCATTATCATTAACCCTTTTTTATCTGTCCACTATTATAACACGGATTTCGTGACAGAATAAGAAGGGCTAATGTTATGATTTTGTGATTTGCCACTCTGGCCCAGTGCAGGTTGGCTCACTTTAAACCCTTTAAAGAACATTATGGGCAACTTTAAGGCGTGCAGGTTTCCGCACAATTTTCCCAAAACAAGTGCTGTTAAATCTTGTAACGCAAATTTTTCGTAACGAGTTGCGCGCCAAGATTTAACTCACGGCACCCAAAGTGGGATGTTGAATTCTAAGCCACTTCCAATCCCACAAGTTCTTAAAAATGAAACAATAAAGAGGTCGATGTTGATCATGGTTGTAGTAATCTCTATTTGTCAATATTGAAATTCTCAATATCGTACTCTAACTCAAGTATTGTAGAACTAAACTCACATGTTTCAATTTGTAGAAACAGAGACGAAGACTGGGTATGTATCACTAACCACAATTGAAGTAGTTACAACATATATAACTTAAGGCAAACTTATTTCAAAGATCCACTTAA
>DWTO01005698.1:0-10546 GCA_018244755.1 Jemadia pseudognetus
CGTGGCACAGCGCTTCTCCTGAACCTTGATGATCATAATATAAATGAGCCATGATCTCGCGCACTTTCAAGGGCGCGGGAAGCGGTGTGACCGTGTTGCAGCTGCCTATCCCGTCTCTGATACTACATGCCTTGTCGCTAGCACGTGCCGGGACTGATGCTCTACGACTGCAGCCGGCAATCGTCATTGCAGGCGTAAAATTGGGCTCAACATCTCCCTACACCGCGGATGTCGCGATTCAGAATGCACGTAACGCCATCTATTATCAAATAATAGAAACTGCTTAGATCTCGATGTCGTACTGCAAATATGGATATCACTGTATACATTTTACTTGAATCTACTGTACAAGAATGTGGGGCGGCCGGCGGCCCGGCGGCGCGGCGGCGCTCGCGTGTAATTATGTATATTATAGTAGTGTTATGTACTTAGTAGTATTTAACAAACCCCCAGTTTTCGTGCAATACCCTTAGTTAAGTATTTATCCGGCAGCGCCCCACCCTGCGGCGCTGCGTACTGTATCGAGCGTTCTATTAGCAGATATTATTGTGCCCTCTTAGACGTTAAGAAATTTCGTGGCGGGAAGACTATGTAAATCGAACTAGAGTAGGATGTGACATCGGTACTAAATGATAATTTAAATAATTCTATTATAAGTGTTGGGATATGTATCGACAGTTTTAAAATTGTACCTTCTATTTTGTCTCCGATGGTCTGTTTAAATCATTGTTTAAATTATTATTTATTTATATATAAATAAATAAATTAATTAAAGTTTACATGTAAACATCAGTTCCACCTACGCCGGCTCGCAGCGCTTCGCCAATAGCATCATTGTATCATACGTTCGACATCTCCATTATTTTTGTACTCATCTTACATATTGTACGTAACACTTCATGTACTTAAATCATGTCGTACTTTGAAAACGAGACAATTTAATGGCCTCTTAAATAAATATACAGCTCGAACGATAAACTGGTCTGCGGCCGCGTCTCGTATCCCGAATTGTATGTATTTAGAAATTGTACGATAAGAATTAATTTAGAAATATTTTTATGTGAAGCTCCGTGAGCGTGATCCGCTCTGATATTTTGTGTGTGATGGATGTTGCCAACGAGTCTAGCGGCTGCTGACTAAAGTATCGATACTACACTAGCTATAGTGTTGATACAGTACTCAGTACTCGCTACACTATCGACACTGTAATTAAGTACTAGTCTCGATACAATACCTACTCACAAAAATGTCAATACAACACTCGCCAAACTATCGATATTGTACTCGCTAAACTATCGACACGGTATTCGCCACAATATCGATAAGTACTTGTCATCGAATCTACATCGAATACATTCCGCAAGGCGCGATCTTACCGCCATCTAGTACACGACTGTGTAAACGAAACTTAGTAAATTTTTAATTGTATTGCTATGGATTCTTGTTTTCGATTTAATGTCACTTGATAATGATATTATGACAAAACATGTAACAATTTATGAACGCAACGCGATGTGAGCGCGTACAACGACTGTTTTGTTGATGAAGGAACGTTTTCATTAATATTTATATTTAATAATAAAGAAATATAATTACATAAAAATAATTGACATCAAACGATATATCGTTTCGTTGTTCGCCCGAGGCGTTCTATTATTCATCATTCTTGAAATTTCACTCACAATATTTTATGTAGGTTTTTTTTGTAATTGACACTTTCGTACCGATGAAAAGTTTTCGATTTGTGATTTATCATTAAGTAAAGAGCAACTTAAACGGATATGTGTATAGCGTCTCGGCGCTCGGCTGTGTGCGTGTTCCCCTTCGACACCAACATCCTCGACACCGTTGGCTATCTCCAGTTGCTTCTCCCACAAATGGCCGGCGTCATTTCCGCACGCGCACCGATCGCTGACATCTATTACCGCGTTATATATTTATTGAACCGAGCGAATTGTACTTAAAGCGACACATCGTCACTTAACGTTATTCAGATGAATAAAACAACTGTATAAAAACATTTTCCATGCATTGTTATTTATTCCCGAATCCCTTATTCAGTTTTGCGCAAGTAACGACATCTACTTGAGTAATCAGTTTATAGTAAGTACGTAAGAGTATACTCCAAAAAAATATTCAAAACTTACATCATTACGAAAATATTTCTATAAGAAATTACATGAAAATAGAATTCAATTCCATTTTTTAAATATATAGTAGGTAACTATTCTCCGCATTTAAAAGTCTATCTACAAAAAACTTACCATATTTCAATCGTCACATGAAAATAATTATGACAATTTAACAGACCGTAAAAAGAGATAGGAATAAAGTGGAGTGGGATAATAAAAAACCTCGACATAACATTGCATTTATATATTTTCGTTAATTCAATTGTAAATTTAATTCAACAGTATGGCAACGTTCGAATGTAAATAACGATCTACTGCTAATATAAAGGCGTCGCGCCAAGAACACTTCAGTTAGACCCAATATTATTGACACTCAATAAATTGTTCACAAAATAACGTATCTACAAATAAAGCATAAATACCCTATTTAAAATGCCTCTTTGGTTTAATACGAAAGAACACATTTCTAAAAACATGAAAAAATTTAATGCACAATTTATTTATCACTGAACTCAAACAATTACTCGATCTCTTCAATTATGTATGAATCGAAATGAGCACTGCTGCTAAGCATCATAAGAGCAATGAATTACGAAAATAATTAAGTGTCTTACATGCTAATAACTTAAACAATAAAACCTCAAAAAATTGAGTATGACATGGAGATCACGACGCGCCATATAATATTTCGGAACACATTTAATGCACTAACATGCAATTAACAAGACGGAAAGTATAAATATAAGAAGAGAAAATAAATAGACAAATTAATTATAACATAAAATGGAATTAAAATTTTGGATTTTTTTTAAATTATTCACAATCTGTGCCGTGGGCCATACGCTGAATATATGGAGAGATATATAGACAGCAATATTTTGATAAATTGTATATAATGGCTATAATAAAATATAGTTGACTATTCTACAATATTTGTATGGCACTGAATTTAGTGTTACAATTTTTTTCCTTCATACATATTATGTCACACCTTTGTAAATATTAATATATCCATCAATTCATTTCTGACTCACAATTTTACTTGAGAAAACTTCAATTTAAGGTTAAGGACACTTACTTCACTAACCGTTTCCATACATAATGTATTCAATATTTGGGTATCTCTTATCCATATGGCAAATGTTAAGCACAATTTATTATCAAAAATATATTGATCATGGACGAGTAGAAAATGTAATCGTAGGATTAAAATTGTATATAATATATAGAAATGTAGTTTGTAATCAATATTTTGTAGTACAGCTCTATTAGGTACAGACATAGTCATCGGAACAGCGCGTCAAGAAACATGTCAAAAAGTTATAAGTTAACTAAGATCTACTAATTATGATATTTAACCGTAGCTGTTAAATACTAGCCAAAGAATGTCCGCAACAGTCGCTCCAAGCACTGAGACGCGTAACGACATTATTCCAAAAAGTAACTTATAATACACATAAAATTATATTACACATAAAACATACAAAACTGAATAAATAATACTAATTATATGAGAAAACTCGATAAATGCTATTATTTGGCGACACAACTCTAAACAAGATACGCGCGTGCTAAATACCAGTCTAGTATTTAGAACCATATAAATATTCACATTTGCAATAGACACATTTTTATATAAGTATTGTGTTTGAAAACATTCTAAGCATTCAGTTTCTTATTCTAAATATGTAGTTATGCATTATTATCGATACCTACATAAAAATGTCTTTTATAATTTTTCATAGATTCAACGTCAAGCAGTTATCAGAAGTCACATAACAATGTTTAATTTCCGGTACAACAACGAAGTACGTGTCAAATACAACGTCAATGTTACCTCTAGACAAAGTTTTTTATAGATTTTCGTACATTTCATATTTTATAACGAATGCCAGAAATGCAGCAATAATTAGTTATTTATGTGGGTATTTTTATATAAGCTTCGACACGTACGTTTAGGAGAAGAAACAGTCTAAGAATCTCATCTCGATCTAATAAAGAACAATAAAAACTTTACTAAATTGTCTATGGTCCAGCGGACCTTTCAATCATCGAATTGTCAATGTCAAAGTTTCATATTGTTGGAAAAGATAAAAAACTGTCAGTGTTTATTTTCCATTCATTTAGCTTTTTTTTCACAGTAGTTACAAAAATTACCTATTTCATAATAGAAAGGTGGGTAAAGACAAATTTGTAGTACATCCGAGGAAATCGGATATCATTGACAAGGAATTGTAATTAATAATACAATTCTACTTAGCATTAAAATTGTTTGAAAGTATTTCATTATATGAATATCTATGTATTTATTTCTCATATTTATATTAACAAGGCCTCGACATGCTGTCTGTCTGTCTTTTACTACAAGACACTATACAAACATGACCACTAAGAGTGTAAGTATAGCGTTAACAAAGCACACTGCACAAATTCTATAAAATATGGTGCATAACATTACTGCATATAATAAGGTATGTGCAGTTAAAACTATCTATCTATCTAGAGAGCTATCAAAGTAATGATAGCTCTCATATATTTGACACTTGAGGAGTCAATGCAGGCCAGTACATTGAGCTAGACTCTAGATCTTCAGCACCTGTGTCTAGTCTTCCACTCACTGTAATGTAGTAGGTTCAATAGACGGCCTTGGGCGGACCTTGCATGTCTTCGGAGCTCTTCAGCATCAGGTAGTAGCTGTACACACACAGGATGCAATAGCCGATGAAAGCTGAAAATCAAAATATAGTTATCAGTCTATGTATGTGTAGAGGTGTGCCCACCTGTACGTAGGTTGATATATTTGTTTCTACTGCAATTTGTTAAAGTAAGAGGTTTTTGCAGAATCCAAAAATGTATCATTGGTGAGATGAATAAAATTATGTCAATGTATCACAGAAGAAACCACCTGTGTGGCACTCTCAACTCACTAAATAAACTAATGTTTTGTTGTACCATAGCTCTCTGAGCATCCTCTTGCAGCGGGTGGATGTGTGTATGGGCCTCTCGCAGTTCCTGCTCCAGTGTAGTGTAGTGATCCTGACAAGGGCCTGCTCATACTTATTGCTACTCCGTTCAAACCTATCTACTATGCTTTGGAGAGTGTCTCGTTCTTCCACTATGCTTGTTAATTGTATGTGTAAAGCACTCATTTCTTAAGTCTAGTGTTACTGTCTAGGATTTGTAAGAGTTCTTTCACGTTTTCCTCCCTTTCACAATGAAGTTTACTTCACTTCAGTTCCTATGCGGTGTGCAATAAAGTGTACTGTTATTAATAACTCACAGTAGATGAGCAGCCCCAGCAGGAAGTAGAGGAAGATGTCGGAGCCGGATGCGCGGAAGCCGCGCAGCACGCTGCTGACCAGCGCCACCAGCAGCGCCGTGGCCAGCAGCGCCAGCATGGCGCCCAGCCACGCGCGCACCGCGCCCGCCCGCCGCTGCCACACCAACCACCCACCCTCACATCGTGACCACTCCCATGTTTATCAATGGGCAACCCCAGTACAGAATGTCTCTAGATACCAACTCGACGCTTCCACTTCGCTGTCTTTCTTATGTACGTCATAAGCACTACGTCGAGCACCCCTCCCCCCATCCTCCCCATATATATCATAAGTCAATTCCGGTGCGAATGATCCCAACCGAATATTTCCACCTTACTGTATGCCTTATCTGCCTTATGAATTCTCTGTCATGTAACACACCTCGTTCAAATCGTTTTTTATCACAGATAGGGGCCCAGCTTGACTATATCACTTTAATGTATCTTTAATACATACAACGAGCTCTTTATCAACAATATCTTGTGTGTAACGTGCGTATGTACGTGTATGTGAAGGGAAATAAATACGATGTGCAATAGAATAGTTCTACCATGGAATAAGAGTAGGAGGTAAGCCTATTGTCATACACCGGGAGCAAATCCAGGCTACAACTCGACTCGTAGGAATTTCTAATGTAAGATAACCCAAAGCACCCAATTTTGGGAACAAAGCCTACTTCCGATCATCAGCAGCCTTTGCGGCCTCTCGACCGACGACGCAGGCGGAGTCCAAAAAAAATTGTACAAATAAATGATTTACCCTATTAACACCATAAACAAGCAACAAGGCCAGCAACACGTGCACGACGCTCATCAGAGCGATGGCCAGCGTAATGATGAACCACGTGCTATACAGGTGGTCTTCCGCGTCCTCCACGGTGCCCACGTAGCACTGCGCCTCGTACGCCATTATCGAGCACGTCACCACCACGAACAGGGAAAACGCCTGTAACACGCATATCTTGAATTTGCAACACGGAAAAAAACACGTGAATATACAAAATTATCTTTGAAGACGTCGAAAATTCCAATGGTAGCTGATGCCCAAACATGTATTCGGTTGAACATAAACTTGGAATACTATGAAACAGTAAACATTACGAGTAAACTGAAGTAAAACAATGTCGAATTCACTGGTTAGCACACAAATACTTTAAAAAGTATGAGAACTATCTCTAATTATAGTAAACGTATACGTATCCTGTTAATAATAGAGTAGCTTTTAAATAAAAAAACATGAATTATAAGGAGAAATCATGAGCGTTTACAAAACAAAAACCTTACAAATTTAATCGAAATAGGAACAGGCGAGACAAAGTATTTGTCTTCTTTATTCAACAATTTTTATCGTTCCAGGGTTGAACACACGTGTCCGTTCAGAATGGGAAGGCTATGTGTCTTACCAAATGCATGAAACTGATGAACTTGGCGCCCACTTCCAGGCTGAAACACCAACAGAACGACGTGATGTACGGCACACCCATGCTGATGGTTGCGCTCCGGGTCTCGCTGTAATCAATCATCAAGTGACAATAAATATCTGCCATCATTCTTATTTTAAACACAATAATCCATAATTGGATACTAATCGAACTTTCCTCAATGTGTACCTACCAACAACATTAAAAGCGGAGTTCAATAAATCATTTTTAACAATAAGAATCGCTTTATTTAATTATTGTTTACTACTATCGTACAGACCTGACGTGCCTCTGTATTTTTACTCACATTACATACCTACGAGCGCTGGATATAATAATAATAATAATTTATTTCGAATTGACAATCTATAGTTTGTTAGTAAACGTCAGTAACATTTTTTCTTAATGGCTATGTTAGTAATGTTAGTATGGCTATGAAGACTTAAAAATATTGATATTTAAATGTAACAACACCATTTGCCCGTTTTAATATAAAATTGTTGCTCTCTCATTGTTGTAACGGAAAATGAGGATACAAAATCCGAGGAAACATTCCTTCATCCTTCTACGTCGGAAACAAAAGTAATGACCGTAACACAATTCCTTAAGGAACAAAGGTTCTAATGAAATTTACGTCATGTGAAGTCATAAGTACTGATTGTAGTCAAATCATAGATTAAACCACAACAGCAAGGAAACAACATATTTACAACTTCAATAGGCAACATATGCATTCCATTTGACATTCTATGTTGCATAATGGTACTTAATGTGCTGTGACACAGTCCGCTTATGTGCTCGGGACGTGAATAACATTAATGGCAAATATTCCCTATATTGAAATTACCCATACACAAAGCTGAAATTACCCATACACAAAGCTGAAATTACCCATACACAAAGACATACTTCACATTCATATTTCACTCTCAAGATTACTTGATTTAGTTTTACGAGGTGTCGTTAATTGAAGGCAATATTTATACTAATTTTAATCAAAAGTGCTTGACAATTCACACGAAACGTTTTATACTAAATCCCAATTTAAAAATATCAAAATAATATGATTAATCCACAATCACTATGCATCTACATATCATACAACAAGACTCGAAGGATTTCAACCAAATAAGGAAATTCGTATTATATGAAGAGATTACTAATAAAACGCCTTATGAAAATCCGTAGACACACTTAAGCTTCAAGGATAATTAATTCACAAGTTAATAGCAGACTGGGCTTCGTTTTTACAGTACAAGACAAGATATTGATTACCGAATTGCAGTAACTATTGGACAGTTGCCCCTTTTTTAACCACTCCTTAACCACCTCCAAAAATAAAGTAAAAATTATAGAAAATGATAACACAAATAAAAAGAACCAAAATCACTCACTGTGTCCTGTCCGCTTCCATCGCCGTTCCTTCAATAAATAAACGATTATTCTATATCGACAGCGAACAGACAGACAACTAAGGCGACAAGAAGAATAAAAACAGAAACACTTTTTACACGCACATAATGCAAACTGCGTTATTATGCACTCACAATCACTTGCCGCAAGTGTGAAGCGGGGAGCGTTTTAACACCACATGTTAAGTAAATTTAATAGACTGTTTACATGCGCTGCGGGCAGTTTTCAATTTCAAAGCACTTTATTATACCTGTACTCCTTGAATAAGATTTATTTATAGATTATCATTCATTACACATATTTACAAAAACTTGTAGTGATGCGATTGCAAAATACCGTTATACCTTACGTAATTACCAAAGATTAATTAGACCGAGCAAGAGAGCAGAGCAAATTTTATAAATCGCATTTAAAACATAGCTTCAAAACCGCTTCCACTTACAACTTGCACCGACAACAATGTACCGCTTGGCGAGTTATATTGACCGTACCAAGGACGCGCTCGTCACAAACACTGTAATTAATGAGATCTACGAAACCTACAGGGTGAACTAAAAATCATTCAAGCCTATCAAGTGTATCTAGTAACAAATTGGACTCTAACATGGTTTTAATTATGGAAATTGCGCAATACACTCCAATATGTTCAAATTTTTGGCAGCCTCATCAGTCGAGTGATAACAAGTTGATGACATTTTAGTACAGTTACATTAAAAAATGTGTAGATAAAATCATATTAATAATAAGTATTATATCAACATATCAGGTTGACAGAAAAGTAGTGAGTGTTAAATGTTTCTATAATAATGAATCCCAATTATATCCCCTAAAATGAGTATTACATGTCAATATTAAATTCAAAGTTTCTATAGGATTTAAAAAACATCAGCCTGTATATGTCACTTGCTATTGTTATTTCCACTGCAAACCACAGTACAGTGCACTAGTCTTTTTATAACATCCCATAGTCAACAATCCATAATAACACTCTTAAAGATACTATTTTTTTCCATAATTCAATAGATTCCTTGTCAATCTTTACAATTTAACAGACTGTAAGGAATATCACAAGACTCTTGAATTTGATTCTATTATGGAGACAGCTAGAATAACGTGGGACAGCTATATTTATTTTCTTGAGCAGATGGGGACTGGCAATTTTTCCATTAATTATTTTACGCAGATACACAATATCTGCAATTTTATGTCTATGTTTGAATGATAACATCCTAAATGTTTATTACTAGACTCATATGGTTTTAAACTGGAGCAAAGATTATTCAAATAAAACAGGTGATAAAGGAAATTTTTCTGATGTTTTTCTAGTCCCTGTAGCTCAGGATCAGAATACGACCTACAGTATCTCCTGCCTGTTTTAAGAGGTGACTAATTGGAAGTTTCCAGGGTTGCGAGCAGCTAAAGTGAGAGCTTGAACTGCTCAATCTATAATATGAGTAAGGCTGTGTATTTTTGTGGGAACCAGAGGGTGTGGAATAAGACAATGGTGCCTCTCTCAGAAGAAAGTCCCACAGGGGTGCCACGCTAGGAGAGCACTGGTGGATTCCGTTGGAGACCCTAGGGTGGTCCAATTAGCGCTGAGGATGGCCACCGAGGGGGTTATAGTATGGTAAAAGTTCTACATAACCCGGCATCTCTCCCCGGGTACCAGGTATTTTTGAAATAAAACAAGATGAGTAAGCTGTCATACATTAATTTTTATAGGAAATTATACTGTACCGAAAATCATATCCTATATGATGATATATAGAATATATTGATAGTTGAACAGCTAGATTTTAAACTTTTTTTACAGATTAAGTTTTACAGATTTACTTTTTTTAAGATTTTAAACAGATTTTAAACTTATAGCATCAACCTTTTTAATTCCTTAAAGGGTTTGTGCTAAATAGTGAAACAAACATTTCAATAACTAATTACAAATGTTATACATTGTAATTTTTAAATAATGGATTTTTAAATTACAATTAAAATTATTACAAACAGCTTATTAAAAATAATTATCTTTAAATAATTTTATACATATTTCTCAAACAAAACAATATTATTTTTGGTGATTTAAGTTCTGATCAATAATAGATCCTTGGAACAAAATCAACTTCTATTCCAATTAAATTTATTAATGAAAACAAAAATTTGTTGGAAAAAGTCAAGGAAGATGATAGTAAAAAAAGTAACTTCACGCCTGTAATCCCCGAAGAGGTAGGCAGAGGAATGCAGAACACTCCCACGTTTCACCAGTT